>JAGXCT010035828.1:584-59432 GCA_022495035.1 Philopotamus ludificatus | reverse complement strand
ATTAATATTTTTACTTTGTACTGAATATTTTCGCGGCCCTCGCGAGAAATCCTGCTGCCCCCCAGGGGGCCGCGGCTCACGAAATGGGAAGCACTGGACTGCGCTATGTAAATCTGTCCTATAAGAAAATAAGAAACGTATAAAGTTTTGAGTTAAAACTGATCTATTTCTACTAAAATTATGTATTTCTACGTTTGAACATATTGATAAGAATTGAAGGAAAATCAAAAAGATATTTTCATTCGCAGATTATTTTTTTTAAAATTAAACCTTTAAAAAATCCTATTCTGGAAGAAAGGCTTAATAAGGAAAATGTTGTAAAAAGATTTAAACGTCTAAAAATATGTGTACTGAATAAAAATCTTATTAATTTAAATTGTATAATCCAATTCTATTTTTTGAGTTCATATTTGTGCAAGACAAACTTTTATGTAATTAGTAATAGTAATAACATCGTAATCGTTCGAAGAATATGCCTGTCTAAAATTTGATCTTGCAAAGAAGACGTCACCACTTACATATTCTTGTAATAATCAACTTAAGATATCTATTTAACCCTTTTATTTTACTCTCACGGGACCGATCATCAATGTTTATATTTTAAGAATAAATATTTTTTCTTTTGTTTGTTTATGTTTTATTCATATTTGAAGATTAGTTATTATCATAAATTTCACAGTGAGGGCCCCACAGAAAGAATTATGTTTTTGAACGAATCATTAGCTGAGATAAAAAAAATAATGAAAACTATCGTTTTTTACCAAAAAATTGCTTGGGATTCTTCGCATATTCTATGCAAAAAAGGCTGGGATTTAAAGGGTTAATCTCCGTGGGCCAGACGTATTGGCCAAAAAGATTTTTTGACTGACAACTTGAACCTAATTTATTTTTATTTAATATAATTGTCTTTTATTGAAGACAGAATGCTTCTTATTCTATTTCCCAATGAAAATCACTTTTAATAAATTAGTAAAAAAATATGAGAGTAACTCATAGGTTTGACTAAATGTGAACAGAATGGGTTAAATGTTAACCCCTTGCAGTTCTTTGAAGAAATATATTCCATTAGGACTAATTGTTATTAGGATTATCAGATTTTTCCCCCCTTTGACTAATTTAAGTTTCTTTATCTGATCAAATAATTCTTTCCTGCTCATAATAGTTGAATAACATTTTTTGATCAATAATTCTTTTGTTAGGTTTTGTAACGAGATATATACATTTAGTTAATATATCGACAATGGAAAGCAGTTTTGCTGTATTTCGGGTCGAATTTTTTGCATTTTTTTCACTAAATGTTGTAAAAACATCTAAATTATGGTTATACTTCCTTTAATTTAAGAATTATTAACATTTTAAACGGTTTTTTGACTCCCATGTAAACTGTTTTCAAGATATAGAGATTAATTGCGTAAAAAGATAATTGGATGTAGTTTGTAAATACATGTATGATTCATAGTTGCAATTACTACACAATTCATAGTTACACATAGTCATTGAAGAAGCGATGTGACGAAATTTGTCATTAATCCTTTAGTTTATGCTAAAATCGTTTATCTGATCAATTGTCACATATATATATGTGTTCTGTGTTAACACATTTTTATGTTTGATATTTCAATAAATCTCTTTTTCATATATAAATCGCTCGACACCGTGAAATATTTTCGAATTTAGACCGTCCAAGACAATTTCGACATTATTCAAACACGAAGCACTATAATTAATTTAACACGAGCTTTCATCGGAATGCAAACGATCCGTCTATCCATAACTTAGCCAATGTGGTTTTTTTTTATTCTCGGTGTTTGTGAAAACCCCATTATTGTGGGTCGACGTGGGTTTAATGCACCCGCCCTCTCTCGGCCCTCGACTGATGTATTCCCTCGAGGTCGTGAGTCGTGACGATCTCTCGTTCCTCTCCCACATTCTTCATGCTCACCTCGTTATATTGGTCGGAGCGTTTTTCGGAGGAGCCGCCCAAAAGCGCCGCCAACAAATTAGGGGAGAATCACCGTGGAATATATGTTCAGACGTTTCAGAAGACGAGATTGCAGCGGATGCGCTCTAGTCGACAACAATCTATGGCCATATTCAGTGATATATAGTTTCAAGGTGAGTCCGGTCCTATTGTGCGGGCCGAGGGAAGCGGAGGGCAGGCCTAAAGAATGTTATTCATTCTTCGTCTATTTTTCTCCGCCTCTTTTTTACTCGTTGGTCACGGTGGAATGGCCCGCGGCCTACTTGCCTCATCCTGGCCGGATATTGAGCCTGCGCTACATGCATTAAATGCCTCTTGTATAATATTATATTGCCTTGTACATTTAAATGGATATACAAATTATTATATCGATTATCTAATTCTTTGAATTGGTTTTCTTCAAAGCGTGTTAATTGTTCGTTGCGGCAATCCAACGTATGTAGCTCGGACGTTAAATTAATCGCTGGATGTATTGTTAATATCATATTTTAGTTTATACGTAGTTTTTTGACCTCATTTATCTAAAGCAGAGTTTCACAAACATTTTCTCCAATGAAAAACTTTGCAAACCCGGAAATTTTAACGGAACACTTATTTTATAGGCTGGGTAATACCACTAAAAAATTAAAAAAAATATTATTAATGCACATTATAATATAAATATAAAAATATGAATAAATAGTGATTTTGAGTCCTTGAATTACATATCTTCCTGATATCGAGCACAATAAAGGTTGCATTTTGCCATTTGACTTCATTACAGTATTGTATGAAAATCCCACTTCGCATAAATATTTTGTAGAAAACAGAATTAAAACAATAATAGCTCGTATTGAAAAATTAGGGTGCTCTTCTGAAAAAAACTCGTCCAGAAATCATTTAAAGGCTGTATTTTTTTTTGTTTCAAATCAGACTCACTAATTAAAATCAATCAGATTTTCATAGTCACTTGAGCTTAAGCCTACCGATTTTGCTGTCATGGAAAATGGATTCCGAACCCAAGAATCGTCCTTACCAGTTTTCGGAAAATATTGCAAAAGAGTTGTTTTCAAGTTACGTATGTGTTCTGAAATACTTTAGAAATTTCTTCATCTATTTTTAAAATTTATTCCATTCAAATATTGATGTAAGGCAGGAAAACAATGAAAATTCGACTGATAAAGTCTAATTTTATCTCTTGTATTAAAAATTGTAATACTTTTTCCTTATATTGATAAGTTAACTTCATAGCACTTGGTAAAAATATCTACCAGATATGCAAGTTTTATCAACCATGAAGGATATGTTAAAACTTTGTCTAGTATTATTTTGTGCCTTCAAGAAAACTATTGGTACTCTCACTTCGAAGTTAATAAAGTCTTAATAATGCTTTTCCTCTGGATAGCAATTTCACTTCAGTATGTAATAAACGTGTCTTTGTGTCCACTACCCATTTTTTGTACTCCCAACCATCTCTTGATTTGTAATGTAATCGTAAACACAGTTGAATATATCTTCCTTCTAGTTTGTCTATGTAAATACATATGCACAAATGAGTAAATCTTCTTTAATACTTTTATCATATTTGTAACGAACTAATACTAGTCCTGCGACATCTGTAGTTTCATCCATTTGACAAGTCCAAGACGATGTATTAAATCTTTCTCTATGTTAGTAGAAAGATCTTTAATGTGTCGTGAAACATTATTTTTAGTAGCCTGCTTGTTAAAAACACACTAATGACACCATGTCTTTCGCACACGGCTTAACACTAAGAGTGGCATCTTTAATCACTTTAAATGTGTTGCAGTGTAGAAAACCTTGCCAAATTGTCGCGGAACATTTAGTTCGGGAAACCCTGATCTAAAGTTGAATAATTCGTCCTATAAATCAATTCTAAAAGCTTTTCTATGTATGTATATTTCAATAATTTAATAGAAACCGCGAATGTCGCGGTTTTTGCTTCGGTCCAAAGTCGCGGTTTCACGGTTCGACTACATCAGAAAGCTATCATAATTAAACTCTAACAGTCACACCGGTGAATAAACGCCATAGCCTCTCCTCCGAAGCGTATCCTCAATTGTTTTTGTATAATTTTATAAATTTACGGTTCCCCGTGGAATTACGCAACGAGTGATCGCCCACTTTTTTCGGGTACTTAAGTTTTATGTCTGCACATTTTTTTGCGATTCAACTGCGGCGCTAAAAAAAAAGTTAAGATTTTTTTAAGTCGAGAAAAATTCATTTTTCGCCTCAACGTCAGATTTAACAATTTCCGCTCCGCGGAGAAATCTGTCGACGTAAAAATTAAATCGCTCCTCTATTTATTTGCGCGCGGATTTTCGGCAATGGATTCTGACACCGCATTAAAATATGGCCGGTGTATTATTATTGCGGCCGAAAGGGTAGTCTGAAACATTCTGAAAGTATCCTTTGTGGGCCCGACTTTGGTTATATGTATTAATACTTCTTTCTGAAAGGCTCCGGCTTCCCGACGTGTTTCGCCGAAACGCCTAATTGTATTACGGCGAAGGTTTGAATTGGGTATCTACCATTCATTATACATTATTCAAATCTAATAAAACGCAGCTCGATTGCGAAAAGGGGCCCGAAATTGTATCGATACCCGCGTTTTATTAATATTTTTTTTTATTCCTATTCGCAACGCGCAACTTTTTCAAATGACAATAATAAGCGATACGATTATTTAGTCAAATAAAATGTCAATAACAGATGCTGCTGTGCGATACCAAAAACCGAAATCTCGTCGTAAGTGCCTATTACGCGAACCATAATTCTGCAAAGGGTCAAACTTTGAAAATACGCGTCCTAGATGGTAATCTACTATTTTATTCGAACCACCTTATCCGCGGGATTATGTAATATTGATGTTTTTAATATTGCCAGATTTAATACGAATAAATAACCCGACATTAATCTTATTAAATTAAACATTTATGATGCGAACATTTTATGAATAAATTACAATGTCCAAAGTTTATAATCTGTAAGGTGGAAGTTTTTCTCCATTTTTTTATCTCCAATTAAATTGTTGACTAATAAATTTCATGTAAACCTTAACGTAAATATATATTCAGATGAAAATACTAAACTGTTCCAAAATATTTGCGTTTTTTTATTTTTAATAATATCCTTTTTTTAATATTATGTATTAAACGTTGATGTATGTATTATCATTTGTTTTTTATATTCAGCAGAGCAGGAATTTCAATAAACTTGTAAAAGATGTTCACAATCATCTGTGATAATCGTTTGCAATAATCCAACAATTCATAAGGGATTACACCCTTCATATCCCATAAAATGCATTAAATTAACTTTTAGGGGTATAATTCATTGAGTGGTTTGCAAGTTAGATTATGGTTAGGTACCAACTTTTCACTCCTTTGTCAATGAATTCTTTATGATACTGAGGTGAATGTTAGCCTTACGATTCACTAACCTCACTATTTGAACCCTTGGTGAGTCGCGATATTATTTTCGTTGAAAATAAATTTGTAAAAAATGTCAGCCACCCACCTTTTGAGCAATTTCTATTTATCATATATTTAGCTTTAAATGGTAAAAATCTTCAATAAAATGCAGTGTCTCGGTTTATTGGTAACAATAATATAACCGACTGATACTAGCTAAGTAGTAAATCTGAGTTTAACAACCCTGCATCAATAAATCTTTATCGAACTCTACATCATCAGTAAGAAATGCGTTGGAATATACTGTCATGTCCTACATCCATTGTGAGTCCATCCAAATTTTTGATTTTTTCTAATAAGTCTTTTAGTATAAATCCTACTTGTCACATTTTTTTGGAATAACTATTTTTATTCTTAGAATAATACATTTTTTATAAAAAGTCATGATATTGATGAAGATTTCATCGATATCATGACAGATCGGTTAACCTGAGATTCGTCTCGACGCTATCATTACCGTAAACTCTCCCATAGCGCAGTATTCTATGACGATAGTGCACCCGTATAGAATGCTCCTCAACGCTAATTTTTTAGGTTAAATTACATGTCTCCTAAATATGTAATACATTACCGCACAAAATAAAGACCATTTATAAAATAATAATTTAATTAAAAATCACTATCCCCGAATATTGTGTATGCCTAGTCTTCTATAGGGCGGGTTTCTATAGCGTAGTACCTATTTCGGCTCCTTTAACGTAAACCTTTGATAACAAAATTACTAGAATATTTTTAATCTACATTTGCTAGTCTTTCTGGACTTCGAGTCGTTTTTTCGGTTCAGTTCCGGGAAAATAACGGGGTTTTCGGAGTAATTTTTTTTAAACAAATAACTTAATTTTTTTGTATATGTAGTCGTAATAAACCGGTATTTTTTTGTTTAGATCCAATTTTCGTTCCGAGATGCATGACTTTGGTTCAGTTCCGGTTCGAAGTCCTGCTTTTTTTTATTTTATTGCATTACTGTTGCAAATGCAGATTAAGAATTTTTATTACGTAACTGGTATTCTTCCTCCTCATCGCCGTTTTAGGGTTTACAATATAGATAAAATAAAATGTCTTTAGTTAATATCATTTATTATAAAAAAAAATGCAAAAATGTTGATACCACATAATATTTCATTTCTTATATCACACGAGCGATTTAAGTTTATGGTTACAATTTACGCGAAGTGTACGTACTCGGATGGTTTTGCGATAGTATATCCTGGTGCAAGTTAGTGCCGTGTTTCTAATCTGCAGGATCAATTTAGATCGTTCGGTGTTGGGTGTGGTAAATCTTACCCACCGGTAAAAGGAAATTCTCTCTCTGCGGATGTTCATTAGCAACGTTCATCGCGTAGTTTGGCAATAGCCGTGTTTATCCAGCCATTCCGACGATGCTTCGAATTAATCGCCGAGATTCAAATGTTAAGATATTCGATTCGTCATTGCAACCTTGTGTTTTAATGCGATATTTTCGCAACACACTGTCAACGGGGAGAGACGATAGTTCAAAGTCGCGCGTTTTTTTTTTGTTGTTTTGTTTATTGTGATAGAAATTTTAATGGTGCGCGCTCGCCACAGCTGATGTTTTTTGTTGCCGAGTAGAATGCGATGGTGCTCTCCGTTGTTGAATGTTTATCGGTGGTTCTGGTTCCGAGGGCCGTGAACTTCTTGGGCTTCGGATGGCCATAAACCAGTTGGGCTGTCGCTCCTCCCCGTTATCGCCCCCCGCAGGCTCCACGCCACAGTTTGCGTCAACAAGTCTAATTTAGATAACACTTTCTTACGACTTGCGCGCTGTATTTTACCTTAGCCCCGTGGTTTTCGAGCCGATTACGGCCAAGATGTTAAACTGTTGATATCTCGCAGGAGTTTACGGCTCGGTTGGCATGCGCATTTATTTTCTATCACAAATCGAGACGTTTTATAATCTGGATATATATATTTTTTTATATTTATTTTAAAACGTCCGAATTTCCCTTTCGCATTTTTCTTATGCAAATTCGGTAATTGAATGGATTGCTAACGACCGATTCTTTTCGCACGCCAGGTGTTTCATTATAATTAGATTTCTTTTAATATTTTTTTTCGCATCCATTATTACATTCACCGCGTTCCGTAATCTCTAATATGCGAATATGACCATTGTTCGATGCCGTATTAGATGATATAAGGGTTGAAACGGTAGTTATTTCTATTAGTTTCATTATCGCTATATCTCTATCTTCTCCCGATGCTGGTTCATCCCCGAGGAAGCATTTAATTAACACTGGTCTATTCGCGCGGGTATGATAAATTCCATGGTTAAATTCCGTTCACGTGTAACATTTTAACTCCATCGCCGGATTTATCTCGTTCTGCTTACAAGTACATTTTAATTTATTTCGATTACACCGTGGCATTGATCCCTCTTCGTATTTTATTGTGTATTTTTTTTCTTTGCGCCGCTGGTTTCCAATTCCCCCCCTCCCAATTGAAGTATCTCCCCTTCTGTTGGCTGCCGAGGAATTATTCTACCAAAGTCTGAGCACCTTAATGCAATTTGCCTAAGTGTCTCTTTCCCGAGATAAGCGCGACGACAATGCTCTCCTATTTAAATCTCTTTATTTTTCATAAAAAAAAAAACAACTAATTAGATCAATATTTATTGTATATTCTCATTTACGGAGAGCTAATGCAGTGTTAACGTAGTAATTGTGTTATTGGCTTCAACATGCAACAGCATTAAGTGCTCTCATCCCATCGGGGGAAATATGCGGCTCCACTCCACTGAAAACAGGGCGAAATAGCTCTGAGCCTGTAATCTTCATCCGTGCTAATGAACATAATGAAAACCGTGCCGGATCACAATGCAATGATGCCCCGAATCTAGGAAATTCATAAAATCGTGTCCTTTTTTCGGGGAGCGAACGTGTTTATTTTGTAATTTTGTCCTTTTCGTTTTTCGCAGTTCGTTTCCTTAATCCCTTTTATTGCACGCACCAAAAGTGTTTCCGGTAAATGAATTCTCATTCTGGAAACGGAAGAAGTCCTGAATGTCTCGGCAGGATTAAAATCTTCACGGCAAAATGAGGTTTCCTGAAAATATATGACAATCCCTTTCCGAGTCCGATTATTGTATCTCGGCGCTGGGAAATTCGAGTGCGACTTAATGAGCAGTATTGTTCTTTGTGCTAAATTTTACACAGGTATAATAATCAACATACCACCACGTGAATAAATATTATATATATATAAATATAACCCTCCTATAATACGGTTGCTCCTAAAAATCCATAATTTTTTATTCTGTCCTATATATGTTCAATCCCAAAAATAGTACAATTTATCTGACTTTATTTATGATAATTTGTGTATCGAATTTAATTTAATACTAAGGGTTTGATTTATGATTTTCCTTGCGACCCAATTGACTTGTGATGCATCACTTTGGAGCTCTCTGTCTTATCAATGCTTTCAAGAAATTTTCAGCCCTTTGTTATTTTTTTCTATTCTCATTTTATCTGGAGCGGGAGATGTGCACCAATTATAATGTAATATATTTTTCGCTTATCGCGATAGAAGGGTTGTCGTCTTGGAATTTAAGAACACTTTTTTCCGATCTATTTTTTTCTCTCTTATCCAATTCGGCATAATTACATCTCTAGATCGAGTGTGTGTGCGCGTTATATAAGTCGTCTTTTATTAACAAAAGTGTGTAATATAAAAGTTCATCCCCGAGGAGAAAATCTCTATACACATTTCAGATATTGTAATCCTAAAGCTCTATCGATTCGAGGCTTTGTGGGAAGCTGGCTCACACAATGGCCTCGCATAATGCCCGGCCGTATTCTCTCATCTCGTTTTTAAACCATTCCATTCAAGTTTTTAATCTTTTTCTATTGTCCCGGGTTAATTTTGTTTATTCAATCGTAAATAATTTTTAATGGTGCCGATCTATTTTGACGGCGAATTCATCCGATACACATACGGGAGACGACGTGACGTTGAAATATTAACGTTTTGCAGCATAAAGTCCATTGTTCTGGAAATGGCAGCAGCCAACGTATTAAAGCTCGGCTACCATTCAAACATCAATTCGATAATTGATATCTCGTCCAGGCATCAATTATTAATATTTCGATGCCTACATTTGTATATAAATTTAATTGTCACATTTTTTGTTGTTGTATATCCCTGTCTATGGCGTATTTTGACATGGTACCCATGTGTAGTAATATGTTTTTTTAATTGTGGACAAAATGTGGCATCAGTATTCGAGTTAATCGGTATGAACTTAGTTTATGTAGTAAGAACTGTAAATTATGATTTTAAAAACCCCCCAACTCACTCCCACAAGTTCAAACTTGAAAAATTACTGCACCAGATTCGCCTCACGTTTGTCAGCTATCGACTGATGCGATCTTAATGTTATATCCATCATCAGATATTGGAGTGGTGATTGAAAATCAAAATGTTCCAATATTGGAACATCGGGCAAAAATGGGTTATCTTCATAAAAATAAATAGAAATACGAAATCCTTTCATAAACGTTAGTATCACGTCTCATTTTATGGGATGCTCAGACTCATTTGCCGAAGTAAATTGCTAAGATTTGTCCCGAATAAACGACTCTCCTGATATGATAAAATTAAATTTATTTCACATACACAATGTTAAACAAAGTTTCTTAAACCTTTGTTAGAAAATGCTCAATTTGTTTATGGCCTCTCTTAAAGAATAACGAATAATCCGTTGGTGATAATAATAGTAATAATACAAATCCGAAGGATTTTGCGTGTCCTGTAAATGTTATAATAAGGTCATAGTCGTTTTACCCTGCGGACGTCCCATGGGACGTTGCCCGTAGCCTCTGACCCCACTATGGTGATTCTGTACAATCTGTTACTCCGCATATGTACGTGCATAGATACAGTGTATAAAATAAATAAAATTCTTTTCATCATTAACCCTCATTATAAATCATTTGAAGCGAAAACGAGCTAACTCGGTATGCAATCAAAGTTAATTAAAAAATTGAATTACCGCTTCCCCTATTTTGGATCAACTCTCGCGGAAAATTCCGGAAAATTATTGCTATTTTCCATTGGCCGACGGTTTAATTTTAACGAGGGGCTTTTTTGGTATTTCGATTTTATTTCACATTATCTACGCAATATTGTATCAATGCACAATTAATTGCTGCCGTTGTGGATATTCGTCGTTCTCATTCGAATCACGTTCTAACCTGGTTTCGTTTTTTTCGGTCGCCGTGTGCCGATGTCCTATAAGACGCATAACCTGCTTGCGAATATGTACATTGTCGCTTATTCATGTTTCGGCTGTGTTTTGTGATGTTTAAGAAAATTGTTTAGTTTTTCCGCGGCGCGAGTTTGACCCACATAAATCCTTTTGCTTTTCGCCATACCTTTTTTTTCGCCATTCATATCTTTGTTCGACGCTACCTTCATAATCTCTCATCTCTCCCATATACTTTCGCTCTTTTTGCTCTTCTGTTTCCCTCTGCGTCCTTGTCTTCGTCACCTTTATTCACCTCAACCCTCTGCGAACCTCTTTCGGCCGTTAGTTTCTATCACCGCACCCTTTTGTCTTTTTCCCTGCATTCATTTGTTTCATTCGCTTCTGCGGTATCTTTTTTTTTTTTTTACTATTCTTTGTTTATCGAGATCAATAATAATTAATGCGAAATAGAAATAAAGCTAAAGGCAAAAAAAGCACTTCATTAAAAGAAATAAATATTATTAATAACAAAATCTATGATATAAATAACACAAATAATTTAGTTTGTTTCACGTTGCAAAAAAAATCTATACAATATAAACTATAAAAAAATCCGTTACAACCACGCCTAAGAGAACTTACTTCCTTGCGAACTTCGTGGCTTTCTTCTAAGATGTTTGTCCAATGATTGTGAAGAAAAACCGCCTTTTTAATGATTTTGACACTTTAATTTATGCACAAGAACAGTTTCCGAGAAGTTTTTTCCTTGTGACTTGGTATCTCAGTCGTTTTTTTAGCAGCTCTTCATTAGTTAAGGGTTCGCCGTGTGATTTTAATCAAGTCTGAATATCATTTACATCAACCTTCGATGCCTCCGGAAATGACTTAAAGACAAATGTCATACATTATTTCAAAATTTCTTGTGACAATCTTTTCCCAACACCCTTCATAATCGACTAGATGATTTTAATCTCTCCTTCATTGATTATATTTTATTATATTGTTTCCACCAAACCTGAAATGGCATCTCCATCACTTTCACCAGTTTCTTGAATATGTGGCGCATTGTTTTTCTTAAATAATAAGCTTTGGCTATTGGACCTTAAGTTATTGGGTATAAAATGGGTGTGGTATTCGGAGGTAATAATACTACATCAACGGGAAAATCAGTGCAAAGAGTCTCAAGTTCCAGAAGATGACTCGTCGTATTGTCCAACACTAAGAAAGCTTAAAGTTCGACTTCAATATCCTCGCAACTCTTTTATTGTTGGCCAGAAGCAGTCATTAAATACATTTTGTGTGATCCAAGTTTTCAGAATAATCTTTCATGTCACCAGGAGTTTCTGCAGATGCATTTCCCCCGAGAAGATGAGTTTAAAGATCCTTTACTCCTTTAAATCCTAAAGTAGACTTCTTCTCTATAGAAATATACGTACGTGGTTGGCATTCATTTCGAATAGAGTCCCGTCTCGTTTAAATTGAAAAATCAATTTAGTGAATAATTTGCCCTTTCTAAGATTTTACGGAACTCTTAGATATTCTTCAGCTGATTCTACGTCTGCACTAGCCAATTTGTCAATCATTTTATTATTATCGTATTCTTAACCGATCAAACTAACCTTTGCTTCCTTTAATATTTTCTTCTCCATGTGGGGACTTCGTCTTCTATTCAAATCTATCATCAAAAAGCTTTTGGTTTATGAAATTCATTATAAATTAAAAAATCTCGCGCTATAACGAACCGCACAAACCGGGGTCGCGATTAACGGGGGTTACCTGTATACGTCTTTCATTCAGTGAAAGTAAATGAGATGTTTAGAAATCGAATTTTCTAAAATTTTCACTAAAATGTTATGCGGTGGGCAATACGTTAAATACTACCTTTCAATCGATAAATGTTGCGCATAATTACTATGACCACCATCAAACTAAGCGTGATACATATCAGATTTAACCAGTCATCTAATTGTTTTTATTTTTTGCGCTTCGGCATTAAACTGTCCGAATTTAATCCGATTTATTTTCGCGCAGCCCTGCGGAGTGGAATTGACGTCGAGAGGAACGAGGATAAAAAATCGAATTCCATTCCTCCCTTCTCGGCCGCCAATTACTCGCGACGCGTGCTCGCCGAAAGGCCGACACTTTTTTCTGGCCTTCTTTTAATTTTTCGGAATGCACCAATTGTCCGTGCACACCTTTGTTCGTTTTATATGTTCATTGCTGCATCGATGCAAACTATCGCACGAGCGACCTATAGCCACCAGTCACGATTCATAATCTCAATTTTTCAAAATTCACAAATGCATTCGTAAAATCAACATGACACCGCGATAAACGACTTCGTGATTGTCACGATAGTTAATTTAATGATGTTAATTTATCTCAATCCGAAATAGCCGAAGTGACAGCTTTGTTCAAATGACGGTTTTAAATTGTGACCCGGGCAGATGCAGACGATCTCGCTCGGATAAATGGCCAAAGCGACACTGTGACACTTTGGAACAATTAGACGGCAACCATGAACTTTTTTAAACATCTCTATGGTTATTCGAATAATATATATTTTTTGGTAGTGTATATTATGGCGTGCGGTTCGAAAGCGTTCAAGTTCATTCAACACCATTTTGCACTTTGCTGGAACTTGGATAAAACTTTAATGCTACTGACATCAAATAATAAAGAGAATTACCATATTTATATGCCGTTTCGTTCCGAGTACCTTCCGCCATCGCACGAGCGAACTCATAATTCCAAGCTTAAAGATTTTCCTGTCTTTACTGACATTAGGCATCTAAAGACGAATGTGAAGGGTGCATTTAAACCTTGAAAAACAAGTTTTAGTATATATATATATAATATCTGGTATTTTCGAATGTTGAAGATTCTGTGAAGGTTTACTTCAACGTCTTTTTCACATGGAGTAGGGCAATTGTATTCATCATATCCATCATTCGAAAATAAAAATATCGCCTTCCTAATTGACGGAATAGTAGAAGATTTAGGTTTGTCAATGGAATATTTATTAATAGATGTTCGTATCCTACTAAATAGAAGACATATCCTAGTTCTGGTGAAAGCTTGGTTGATCGTAGTAGTTCATCGCTTCGTGTTTCTTTGATGATTGTTTGCCCTTTGGTAGTCAAGGTCTCTGAATTAAATTGCATTCTTAGTCCCCCATTCTGATTGATTCTTAGACAAAATAGGGATTGGCTTTATCTAGTCACATAATTGTTTTGAGTTTCTATTATCATAATCTTAAATCTATGAGAAACCCATTTTTAACCTAGCCGTGCCGATGTGGTCTATTTGGGATCCCAAGTTTTTGATTTTTTCGAATAACTCTTTTAAAGTAAATCCGATTTATTACAAACTTATTGTAATTATCTAAAAAAAAAGCCTAAAAAAATCATATTATAAATAATCATTGACCTTTATTGTCCGCAATTGCGAAAAAAAATAAAGACAACATTATTTCGCTGTTGTAGACACGGGCGCCATGTTTTTTCTCGCTCGCTTCCGGTAAGATGTTTATAATAATTGAATAATTCATCAATATCTTGACTTGAAATGTTTGGGGTCTATTTCCATTATAAATAGGCCCCCTTTCAGACGACGCGGTTGTTTTCTAGCCGCCGTGTCGGATCGGTTAAATAAATCTCGACTCAGGTCTGGGTAAACTACTGACTTTTTTACGGCGTCGACCCTTCTACAATCGTACATATTTCTAAAATTTGTACTTTTTTCTATTAGCTTCTCTTCAAATACATTAGCATGAAACGTAAGTGTACAGCCAACTCTCATATAGCGCTCCCTGCTATAGAGCGGTTTGTACGGCAACCCCTTCTATAGTGCTTCATTCTAGATCGCTATTTTTTTCAAAACGCTGAATTTCAAATTATGTCAATGTCAATTTATTTTTATTTTAAATATGTAAAACATTGGCGCTCGAAATTCGTGAAAAAACGAAAATAAGAAGAACGTCATTTTGAAAATTGGGAATGCAAAAATGTTTGATGTATTGATTTCGTTCATCAAATTTGGTATGAGTGCCTACTCTTCTATAGAGCGCATTTCTATAGCGTGGTCCATATCTCGGCGCTATGGGGGGTTGACTATTATCAGTGCAACAAGAAAAAATTGTATTTTTTGCCATTTATTTGCGACCCGCTTTTACTGGTAAAATTTTAGTTTGAGATTATTTTAACAAAAAATATTTTCAGAAATGTTCTCTTTACACATAGACCCTTTTTTAATTTATTATCGTATATCCAGTTTTAGTTGACCGCTACTACTACCTAAAAGTTTGGCTACCCCTGTAATAGACCACTTTTCGTCCCTCGTCACCATTCTCTTCAAGAGTGGATAGTTTTATTTACGCCTATGGAAAACTATCCTTTTAGCAACGAATCATATATGAATATCTTTTGGAATAGGTTAAACCTATGCAGTTGAAGTACAATTTGAACATAAAGCTTTATGATGTAGTCAATTAAATTCGGCTTATAAAATCGGTACAGCTGTTACGGAACCTCATCTGCATTTTTTCATAACGAGATATAATGAAGTTAACTGCTTGAAGGTTAGTGTGACAGAAACCGAGCGAACTCTTCGTCCAACCGAATATATTCGCGAGGCATATTGGCGTCACAAATTTTCACACTCTTCTGCCATTCGCTGCTGCCCATTGTTCAACGATTTGTTCAACAACATGATGGCGCTTGTAAATTATCACAAAGGCATAATTTCTCGACGATTAGACAATATGTTTCGGCCATTAGCGCATAATGAGAAGGTTAAAAATAAATTTGTAATACTATTGTCGGGGGTACGGGCACATTATCGACAATATTACCATCTAATTTAACAACGTTAGTGGCCAATTAATCATCGATGGTTTTTATTGTTAATCTACAGCATATTAAATTAATCGATTGAGATTCCTTTCGTGTGTTGACCCTTAACCTCGACAGACCGATCGATTGACGCCGTCTGATTAAGACTCGCGCTCTTTGAAGGGCTTTCATAATTAAAACGCATTTCTCTTCATGCATATTGTACGGCGCAATTAGTCTCAATTAATATAATTGGGTTGATGAATAATTCGTCTGGTAGATGTTTTCAGTCAATAAAATCAGAGACCAAAACCATTTTTTTTTTGTTATCATGAACCACTTTCGTCTAATGGAATACTAATGTTTGCGATGTCGCATTCACTTTCTTTTTACATTTTATGATATCAAAGGCGCAAAACATTATTATTGTCCGTAATACCAGAACGAACCATGGTTTTTTTTTTGACAACAATGGTGTGCATATTAGATTTTATCACGACTATGACTGTTGGCCCAGTTTCTTATTTTATTTTATTATTGCAACCGACATACTACTCGCGAATCTAGATTAAAATTGTTGCAAAAGAAAATTTTAATTAGTGAATTGTGGCGAAGGCTTTGAAATTTATACCTGATTTGCATTCAACGCAATTCGACCAAAGAAAGAATATTATTTGAGGCGAGTCTTATTTGCATTTTTCGTGTTTAAATATAAAACGCTCAACCTTTTTTAATTATGCTTTATATATAGCATAATTAATAAAGAAAACATAAGGTCGTTAATTTTTTTTTACTTTAAATATTGCATTTAATACTTTACTTTGCAAAGTTTTTATCATGGTAATATATTTCGCTGTACACTGCAAATTTTTGTAAATAAATTTTAAACTCGGCATAGATTTTCGTAACCATAATACACGCAAGAAACTTTTTGAAAGTGCATTCTTCGTCGGATACTCCAATAACAACTTTTCTCATGCAATTTTATTACTTCGATTTATATACACCCTTTACTTTTTATGCGCTAGAATATTTCTACAAAATACACGCTTAAAAGATCATTTTGAATTAATTTTTATATTTCTCGAAGAAAATGCCATCATCTGATTCAGTTTTTCTCAACTTGAAGTGTACATCATCCCACCAAGGAGTAATTTAAATGTTTGAATCTTTAACCGTTATGGTCACCCTGGTGTGACAACTGTCGATTCACCGCACACGCTAGCGACACGCACTAGAAGTTCTGCGTAAACATATTTTGATAGAAATGTGTTCATGGGAATATCTAAAACCCAAAAGTTTCGTTGGTAAATTCGAGTTTAAGCTACGTTTTTGTATTTACAGCTTTATTCGTGTAATGAGAGTTTTTTTTAGGAAAAGTCTAAAAATCTTACCACAAATAGATCACTAAATAGTATTTTTTTATATTGGAACCCTGAATTTCTGAGGAAAAAAGAACTGCCGACTTGACAAAATATTATAGGGTGGAATTCGTGAGTTTGAAATTTCTTTAGTGAATAAATAAGGTTGAGAAACACTGAACTAGTATAACACATTGATAACAATTAATACAAACAACTCTCCTATAGCGTCAAGTTGGGGACCACGCTATAGAAATCCGTCCTGTAAATGGTTTTTAATTGTATTTTGTAAATCGAATCAATACTACTAGAACGGATTAACGTCGCCTTGCCGATGAGGTATATTTGGGACCCCATGAATAACTCTTAATATAAATCTTACATATCACAAACTTTTTGTATTTGTCTAGAAAAGTCTAATGAATAAATATTATATTTAATTATTGAAAAAAATAAAAAACAATAATATTCGCTGTTGTTGTCGCGCGCGCAATGTTTAAACTCACATCTGGTACGATGTGCTAAGTGCGAGTGACTGGGTTGTCTAATTTTAGCTCAGTCTGTGGCGAGACATTACCAGAGCGTTGTCATTTACGCGTCATATTGATTAGTTAAAAAAATCCAAAATATCGATCAAATTATAAAGCATAATGTATATTATTGATATTTTTATTCTTAGAATAATCCATTCTTTAACGTGGTGTCTCTAAAAGAATTGACTGTAATGTGTTAAAATCTAATGGAGCCTTCGTTATTACCTTCCAGGGAATTTCTTGCGAGGTTGAACATATTTCATTTTTTGTTTATGGGAATCGTGTTCGAATAATTCGTGTAAAAATATATAGTATTTTTTATTACTGGTATGGACCATTAAAATTTAATAGCACTGCTTTTATTTTACCCTCCATGGGAATCAAATTTTCCATTCATCTGAATCTTAGTTAGCCTAGTCATAGTGGCCCTCCTCCTCACTTGTGGAACGAACATTTTTTTTTAAATAAGATGGTCTTAGGTTTAATATATTATTAGTCAATGTTTTAGCGAATTAGGTTCATGAGTGATTCATTGCCAAAATAACAATAAATCGTCTATACTCGGACGACGATAGTGTTGCAGAGTATAATACGTTTATGTAGTACTTATCTGAGACAGTTAACCACCGCGTGCAGGTGTTCGTATATTAGAGAGTAGATCCCGCGGGATATTAAGGTGTAAGGCACGTCTCGCTCATCTATACAGTTTACCATGCGCAGAGGTACCGCCGCCAACGTTTTTCATTCGCGTCAAAATTGTACAAAAAGGCGTTGCCCCGGTTATCATGAAAAACGAGTCGACTATGGAAATTTTACGTCCGAAATAGGACCCGGGTCGGGGGAGGTTTTTTTTTATTATTTTATTTTCGCTTATCCACTATCGGAAAATTTGTCCAGCTGATGCTTGTTGAAAATATATTCCTTTGATGTATTACACGCGCCGATCGAGAGGGTAAGCGTGTTCCGGGTAATATGATCAATCTCTTTCGCTCCACCCCCGCCTCTCCACTAACGTGTGGGGATTAAATTTAAATTATTATCAGATTAGCATGTTTCGACAGGGAGGGGTGAGTGGATTGAAAATGTGATTGGTTCACAGTTTTTAATAAACTCGAGTGTCCGATATCTGGATCGAAATGCGCGGTGTATTTATCCTGGATATATTTTATTCAATACGGGGAGAACGTTTGCAATGAAACGATATGAATCCGCAGGATATTTTTATGGGAAAATAAGTATGTCGTCGCGTGGAATAACATCAGTTTTCCATATCAGTGTTTGGGAAAAAGGGGGATATAGAAAACGAGATAAAAACCCCACGACGAAATATATGTGAGCCTTTCAATATCGTATCATTATACACATTATATCAAAGCGTGTGCATTGTAAACCCCGACGAGGTAAATATAAATACCGACATGGTGAAAAATATAGATATTTTTACTTTTATCCATCAAAATATAGCAGGGGAAGACGCGTATTGTGTTCATATTAAAGTTATACCAGCCATTTCATATAAGATATTGTATTATCTTATTTTTTTCTCACTGCCAATGTCAATTTTTTCATCAATATAAATAATCGTAAGATTTTTTTTTACTACAATTATTAGCTTTTATGACTTTCCTCAACAACAATGTCAATTTTTTCATTAAAATAATGATCATGAGATTTTTTACTACGATTATTAGCTTTTTATAACTTGTCTAAATTTAAAATTCAAGTGGTTAAGTCATCTAAATTAAATGCAAAAAATAATATACATTAAAAATCATTTTTATTTAAATAAATAATTTACAACGATGTCAATTAGTATTTTATAAATGTAGTTTTGAAACACTTTGAGTTGTTATTATATTATTAATTCCCAATTAAAGCCTCGCCCTCGACGAATGCGACTGAAAATGATCATTTTCTCAAAATTGACGCGTGTTAATAACAAGCTTCTCGCTGAGGAGATGGGATGAGTTTCGTCGCCGGTTCCAGGACCGATTTGATTCAAACAATTGTTCGTCTGTAACATTGGATGATGGATACAACGGGTTGGTTGCCATAACCACCGTCTGAGACACCATTCACTACCGTCGTCGAAGCGAACAAAGGATAGTAGACAGTATAGAGAAGTTACAGTGCGAAAACAACTTTATATGCGCAACGAACTTTAATTAACTTCGAGCCCTCGCCTCCCTTCGGGCGGATTGGTGTCAGCAGCTACTACATTAAATAGACTCGATGCAAAAATATATTTTTCGCGCTTATAATTGCGCACGTGTCCGTATTTATCGTCTTGAATTAATATGGCACGAGACAAAAGAGCTTCCGGGAAAGCAATCTGCATATTTTCCGACACGTGTCTGTATTTTCTTTCAGGAGAAAATTCTCCTTTCAACCTTTGCGATGAAACAATTACATCCCGACGATATTTGCATAAAGCAGTCAAGTATCGCCAAGTTCCAAGTTTATAACTTTCACACTGGCGTAGATGTACGTGGTTTAATATATTATAAAAATACGCGGAATTTTCTCAAAAAATATTTTTATAATAATCAATATTGATTTTGTCCTGCTGCTGTTTCTAACTTATGCAACGCGTCTGGGCGTGGCCCTTTTTCCTCTTCGTCTAATGTATCTAGATTGAGAATTCCTTTATTTTTACGTGTTGAATGATTTTTCCCCTTCCCAATGATGATAACGTCATCATTCGGGGTTTTTTAATTTTTTTATTTTGTCCTCTTCGGAGTAATCTTCATGAATCCCCGCGAAATAAAAAAAAATCCAAATAATTTTGATCAAACATTTTATTGAAGAATTTTGTTTATTATATTCAACCCTCCTATAGCGCTTACTGTTGTTATAGCGCTTATTGAGTGGCGTGCGCGGCTGTCCCCTTATAGAGTGCTTCGTTTTAGATCGCTGTTTTCTACAAAATTACTAATTTTCAAGTCGATTCTTTCAATTTACTACTTTACAATTTACTTTTAAACTAACAAATTATAAAAGAGAAGTCGATATGTTGCTTTAGCAAAAATATTAATATTTATTTAGTTTATTTATTAGAAAAGTACGATCTTGCGTTAATTTTTGCTATTTACAGTCTATATTTTAAACCTTGTTAAAATGAAATCGTATATATCATGGTAGATAAGAGCTACTATCTCGTCTCGACAAAGATGATAGTGAGTCAGGCATTGAAAATGCGATCTCACTGGGAAATTTGGAAAAACCAAAGCATCACCACTAAGATATGTATTATATATTTTTTTTATTTATTTATTTGACAATTAATATATATCATATAAGTGTTTGATTATCTCTTACATTGTCCCCTGGCTAGTGTCATAAAGAACTCCTGGAATTCATAGATTTTGCTAATACGCAATGAAGGTTCGAATCGAAAGAGGGATGCCTTCAATGTGTAATGCCGAAGTCTATACTTTTTCTTCTCCATTTTCCTTATCCCCGTGTTCGTATGTAAGCAATCTATCGAGTTTCTCTTTCATATTATTTTCTGTCTTTAAACAAGTGGAATAACTCAGGTCCTCTTCCAAACCACAAATATTCTACACCCTTCAATAACACTACATTTCAAATCTTTTTAACTACTACTAATAATAATAATAATGACTGGAGAAGGACTGCAGTCGAACTCAGCATTCGGCCTTGGGTGTATAATTTTTGGGGGTGCTGGGGAAAATAAAAAAAAAGAATATTTCAAAAGTGATTCAGTATGTACAGCGCGGGACTGCTCCGAGTCGCAGCGCAACACAGCGCTTAGCGATGAGACCCCCCCCCCTCCTCCACCCCGCTGCCGCTCCGCATCCATCCAATACACGACGCTGGTAGCGCTGACGAGCAGACAGAGCTCTTGCTCTACATTAAATATAAATTTAATTTATATTTTCGTATACATAGTACATAATCAATAGTCACATATATATAAAAATATATTTTCCTTAATTTACTTGGAGGTGCTGTTGCTCCGCAGTGTACATGGACGCTACTGGTTATAAATAATCGAGTGGGTAAACTTGTCCTTTTTAACATCTAAACATCCCGGAGAATTCTTGAAAATTTCATCAGTGTATGACTAGGCGATGTTTATGCCATTATCTCACAAACCCACCTGATCCTACTATTGATCTTTCACAAACCCACATTGCATTGTATACCGTTGGCAGTAAAACCGGCCAATAAAATTCTGCATAAACTAGGACGCCCTGATTGATTAGATACGCCGTTAATAAATACTACTGAATAAACAAATTAACGGAAGGTAAACGTTTCTTTAATCACTGCTTCTCATTGTTATTTGTAATACGCGTACATTGTTTATATTCGTTGATAACGTTTCTAATCTCGCGAAAAATAATATCTGGAATTTATTGCGTCGGCGTAATTGTCATTATTGCAGTTGCACGTGCCGAAATAATAAAAATAAATGAAAATAGTTTGGACGGCGACACCAGTTCCTGATAGGTTCCCGAATTTATCTATGCATGTGTGTGTATAATATATTTTAACCCGTTCGGTGACTTTTGACGTAAAACACCTGTTACCGGAAAACCTGCCCATATGAAAAACTTCACCCGAATTTCCTCATTTCCATATAGAAAAGTCGACGATAAAAAAAAATTCGTATAAACCCTTCCAATATCGCTCAGCGTTGACCATAAAAAAGTGTCCGCATCGTTTACCATTTGGCCGCATTAAAACTTTTGACGTCTCTCTTATCTCCGCGTCGACGATAACAAGCATACACAGTGCATTTTTAAATTGTTTTTCAATTATAACGGTCGACTTCTCGATTCGTGGAAAACTTTCCTAAATTAGATTCGGTAACGCCAAAGTTTTTCAATTTCCCTATTAGCTTCCTACAACCCTAAGGGGAATCCGAGAAGTTCTCCGTTTTAAAACGACCGTTCCGAATCGAAAACAACACTCTTCTTTTATTCTCCTTGTGTCATTAATTTTATTATAGCGACATATGTAAAAATGTGTACGTAAAATCTATGTTATTTTTTTCATAAATGTCTCAATCTCAATATACATCTCCATCAATCATAACGGCTTGTTGGGTTGTATGTAATTTTATTTTAAAAAACATCTCATGTATACATAATGCGGGGCGGAAAACAGATTATCCCACTTTTCATGGCGCGATGCAACATTTCAGAATTTTTCATATTAACAACTAAATATTTTGCATACATTATGCCATATTGTAACACATAAAGCATGTGGAAATATCCGATTTAACTAGCATTGCGAACTACTTCGCATCCAGCCAGCTGTATTTATTGTTTCGAGGCGTTACACTGTCGCAATACCACTGGGCTCTCCATAATTTTTCGATAAAAACGTAGAACGCGAATTATTTTTCGCAAACAAAAATGGAATTATAAATCGCTGTAAATAAATCCGCAACATAAACATAATACGACTCCCACGTAAGTCTTTGCGTAATAAAGATTTAATATTCATGAGATGGGTAAGAGTAGAAATAAACCCTGTCGGCGAAAAAAATGGCGACCCGGCATTATTATTTGCATAAGCACTTTTCAATTTTCTTGAATTACCTTAGCTACAAATATAATCATGATAATTAATTAATGTAAATGTTGAGACTTACATTGTGAGATCATTTTTTTTATTGTTTTGGATACAGTATGGTGCAGATTATTAACACCCTCGAAAAAGTATGCGGATTTTTATCTGTCACTCCGGCGTGACAACTGATTATTCACCGCACACGCTAGCAACGCGTTCTTGATGCTTTATTAAAAAGCTTTTTGCATAGGAATGTGTTCATTCTATTCATGGAAACGTCTAAAATGCATAAATTTCGCAAGTTAATTCGAGTTTTAGCTATATTTTTGCATTTGAAAATTTATTCGCGTACGAGACATAATTATGTAAATTTCTCTAGCGGTTAAAGGATTAATTGCAGGCTTAATTTTAGATCCAACGTGTTACTAGAAAAACATTTTCTCTTAAAAGGACCACCATATAAAGCAGGCTATACAATTTCAACGGCGATCGACGTTCGACGGACAAAGTATCGCCTTATGCACACCGTCATTGGGAGAAAAGTGAGAAAAAGATAGATCGAAAGGAGCCGACAAGGCTCTGCAACATACACACCTAGGTCAGAATTGTTTTGGAAGATACATAATTGTTTTA
The DNA here is from genome assembly GCA_022495035.1 of Philopotamus ludificatus. Lineage (NCBI taxonomy): Eukaryota > Metazoa > Arthropoda > Insecta > Trichoptera > Philopotamidae > Philopotamus > Philopotamus ludificatus. The sequence continues at coordinate 35,866 of JAGXCT010035828.1, read as the reverse complement.
ACTTGAAAGGACTTATTGGAAGAACATAAGAACTCGCACCTCTCCTTGATTTTTGATATCAGCCTTCTGTATCGTATATTTTATTAACCATACAGAAGGAATTTTTGACCATTCAGAACAGAATATTTTGAGAACAGCGGCACTCAATCTGAAGTTCGCGAGAAAACACATATTTATTAATAAAAAAATAAAAATGATGATGCCTTTCGAGGGTTGACCTTGATGCACTCGAAATTTTTTGAAGTCCTCAATACCGCCAACTCGAAGCATTTTTAGGATTAATCAACTTAGCATTAGACTCAATGTAATGTCACTGCAGTCGGTCCTGACAGTCAGTGTCAAACAGTCAGCCCCTTGACAGTGCAGCGAGTATATTACAAACTAAATAATATAAAAACTCAATAGCCAAATTTCTGGTTCGTAATATAGGGAGCTAGTTCAAAAATAAAGCCATAACAAATGGGACGCCTTTGCATTATACACAAATTGTAAAAATAATACGAGTTCGGGAACGCTATTTTCATTAATGTCAATGTGCATCCAGTTTATTGAACCCTACATATTTTATAATCCAATGACTTCAATTAAAATGACAACACGTGTTAATTGATAAATTATTATTTTGGATTTGTGCAATATTATCATTGTCTATAATTATAGTGAATATTAAAAACCTATAATAATTTTATAAATGATACGTAATTGATTTGTTTCATGCCGCCATAGCGGCGGCATTCGAGTGATACGGAAAACTTCGATGCCGCTTCTATGGCGGCATTCGAGTACAAATGGTTCAAATATATTTTTTAATTTGTATGATAATATACATATGTACTTTAATTTAAAACAATAAAATAAATCGTATTTTGGACCGATTTCCTTTTGCAGAAAATCGTGGAGATCTGAATTGGATTAATTTATTTATTTTTTGCTAGAAATCTGCTCCACTATTTATTTTTTTACATTTACTGATTATAATGAAAATTCTATATTGCCTTTATTATCTGATTATTAGCATGATATTGCAAAATATTAGAATTAATGATAATTTTTTTCATAGTGTGTACAATTGATGTTGCTATTATCTGTTAGTCATGAAATAGTGTCAATGTTTAGTGGTTGTATTGATATTGTATTAAAGGTTAGTTTAAATTCATCCTCTATAGAAAGTAAGTAACCTTTGAATTAATAATTATTAGACTTCTTTATAAACATGTAAATACTACAATCCTTGTCAACCAAAGAGCATTGACCTTTATTTCGCTCGACAGTGTATTATAGATTTACAGGAAACATTATAGGAGGGTTGACTGTACTAATCTTCATTTTCATCTAGTTTTTCAATTATATATAGTAAAATTATCTAAAGTAACTGCCGTGTATGTCTAATATGGTATGATGGCTCGTATGTAACATACAGGTCAACCTTTCTGGGAATTCTATGAATTCTGGGAATTCTTTATGATACTGTTCTGGGGAGTAAGTGTGAGAGACTCATTGCCCCCGCATCCTTATAATCTTAACGAATCTTTTAATGGATGAGTTATGCTTTTTTCTGCCATGCCATTCCATCCATCGTCACGTAAAAATAAATAAAAAAATATACGGTCAATTTTTGTTGGCATATATTTTACCCCGCACGTTCACAAATGGGTTAAAAGTGTCACCGCCATCTCATCGCCTTTTCATTTTCCCGCGTCGCGTTGGTTACCACGTTTTTGTCCGCACGGTACGGTACACGCAATATTGCCGTTGGCAAAAATTTTCGCAAAAAAATATCCGGATTTATTCGAGCATAATGGAAGTGCGAAATTCATTTTATAATTTGAGCTTTTCAAAATATTATTAAACGTCCTCTCTCTCTACTCTGTCTATTTACAGTTACAGTTTACGACTCGTTTGACATTTCGGCAATATTGTTTCCTCGCCTTCGCGGAGCCGGCAGGCGAATCTCTCACCTTGGGACGCGCAGGCTTTTTTTGCAAATTTGTAAGATGTTTATTTGTCTCGAGCGCCGCTCTTTACGCGACCGGCCGCTTAGTTATGAGGGTTACCTAGTTTTATTTTTATAATCTAACCGACCTCAAGAGCGGATGAGGTCGTGAAATTTTCTCCTTGGAATAATGATACAAGTCGTCGACCTGTGATTCCGTTTTATTCAATGTTATTTTCATAACATCGAATATGGTTTTAAGGATATTGTCATCGATTGATTTATTCTGTAATAAATTGTTATCGCGTGGGAGTGAGGATCTGTCGTTGCCCTCGTCTCTTCATTTTGAATAGTTATTGTACGTTTCCTAGATGATGACCTCACAGAGGCCAGTACATTGCCTGTCTCGTGCAGGTGTGTTTACAATTTTGCCACCACTCCACCTCCCCCGACAGAATGAGAGAGAGAGGTGGTTGTTAACGAGTTTTCAACAGCCAATACAGCTACAATTTAAAAGCTGTCATTCGCTGTGCATAAAATCTTTTTTCACAATGGTCTGTTTACAAACGCCGTTTAATTACGGCCGTTATATATTCCGGATAAACCACCCTCCCGCACACACACACACATGTATATAAAACAAATTTTATGGCCATCGTCCGAAATTGTGCGCTGAAAACTCATTTCATTTTCCGTGTTTTAAATTCGGGCAAATCGTCCCGGCACGAAAGCAAACAATATCATTTTCCCGTCTCGGCGGGGCATTAACCGGTTCGGTGCAATAAGCCGCGAAAACTAATCAATTTCACATAAAACTACCGTGTAGAAAAGTTCTTATTTGAGAACGATAAATCTGGAGTAACCGAAAGTTCGCTGTACTGTGCCAAGACCAGAAACCGCGGCAACTTCCACTATACGTACGTATAAGACTGAAAACTTTTATATATTTAATCATTCTCTCCTCCGCCTCAAATATATCCTCCCGCCGACCGTGAAGATTCCGGAGGGAGTAGATTAATTCTGTCAAAAAGTTATATACTGTTTCACGCGAGTGTTTAGATAGTTCTTATCGCGCACCACCAACGAAATGTCATGAGCCCGTTATGAATCTTTCATCTTTGAATTACATTATCGGCCGACGTATGGTGTTGTCGTCGTTGTTCGTCGCGATCAATATTTCGGTTACATGTAATAAAATGACGAAAACAAACGAAATTCGTGTTCCGGCTTACTGGGATTCGTTTTTATTGCGTTTCTCTTCATTGCCGCCGGGCCCGGCTCGCGTTATTCTTCTGATAAACACGTAGACGAAACACATATTGACGAAAGATCGTTTACATCTTTCAAAACGCTGTTTGTTCTGCGTTCCATTACAAGGTTTTTGTTTTCGTTTATGTTTATGCAACGGTCAATTTTCCTCAATTTTTCTTCCGCACGATATGCTTTTTTCCCATTGTTTTCTTTTGTTCTTTCTCCGCTTGATATGAGAAAGCAGTATCGTTATATTGCCCGCTGCTTTTTTTCTCTCCGCTGATCATAATTCCTTCAGTCCATCCTTCCATGGCTCATCGCTTGCGGTATACGTATAAAGTATATCACGCAAAAATAATCTTTTGTGCTCCAAATAAATAATATACGGTAAAGACACGACATATTTTTAATCAGTAAGAAATCAATTTAAAAAATATATTATCTGAGCATAAAAAAAACAAAATAAATACGAAAACGACTGTCCAAAATCAATAAGACGTCTGAATTAAATGATGATGTTATTCACACTTCATTTTTGAGTACGTGCCTTATCTGAATTCAGGTGTAGGCAATCTTCTCGGCCCCTGAGGTTTTATAATCTTCTCTGTCCATGCTAGGGTGGATTTATTCTGCACTTCATAAACCAGTTCGATTATGGTATGTACATATCCGTCCCTGTGTGATATATATGTCAGAAGTATTCGTTTAACGATGTTCAGAAGCTTCTAATCGTTTTGAAGAAAAAGTTGATGCATGTGTCATATTTGTATTTGTACCTTAAATAAAACTTAAATCTAAAGTTTTTTTTTGGCAATGAAAAGTGTGTCCAATTCAATCTGAATCAAGAGATGAAACAATAATTTTATATAAAAATAAATAGGGGATCTGAAAATAAATGACCCTTCAACCATTATTGAAACCGATAAAGGTGTGAAGGGTGTTTCTATATTCATTTATTTTTTCTTGTCTCCATATCATGCTTTATTCCCAATAGCGGCTCGTAGGTAAAATATTTGGGGGAAGATTAAAAATTAAAAAAAGTATATTTCAAAGGTGACGTCAGTATGGACGGCGTGAGACTGCTCCGAATCGCAGCGCGACATACCGCTTAGCGATGAGACCTCCCCTCGCCCCGCATCCATACAATACACGACACTGGTAGCGCTGACGAGCAGGCAACACTCTTGCCCTACAATTTAATTATGTTTTAACATGGATAATCAATATACGTATATATTAAAATATAAAAATATTTTTTCCTCAATTTGCTTGGGAGTGCTGCAACTCCACAGTGTAAGGACGAGCCTTCTCTGTTTATCCCTTTTTAGATGACCGTGGACATGATTACATTTTGACACTGAAATTTCTTCTGAGATCGTCAGTCTCCATTTCATCTCTATCGACCAGCGTTACTCAGAATTTTCCGGAAAGTCAATTATCCGAATGCTACCGAATGAGTTTAGTAGCGCTTAATACGAATCAGAATAAAAGTGTTGCCTTCTATGACAAGTATTTTATTATGAATTATTAATACCTGACTATAATTTATTGCTGCTGTATATATTTTATACTATGAGAAACATCGCAGTAGCCAAGGGGTTACAGTGAACAGTTTTTTTTAAATAAATGAAGGTGTTAGGATCCTTTGCTAGAAGGTTATGCATTGATGGGTTTTAGGCTTTCTTTAATTTTCTATTTTCTAAATATCCAAAGAACTTTGCTTCTCCCTTTTCTGTCTGGTCATTTCAACCAATGATATTTCATTTGGACTTGTTTGGGTTCTGTGGTACTTCTCTACTGAGTTTTTGACAAAGATTTCCTTGATTAATGAAGCTGAAGGTTTCCTCTATCTTCTCCTTAGACCCTGATGAGAGTATGACTGTTTTAGTCTTGTGCTACTCTTTCTTAAGTTTCTGCGGATCCTCTGAGTTCAGCTTTTCCTTGTGCCCCCCTGCTAACTCCTTCACATCACCATCTCTTACATCCTAAGCACATATCATATATTATAGACACAACCTCAAATTCCCATTCAGTCACTATTTCTGGCCAAAAGTTTCTCCGACTAGAGCTCGTTGTTCTTTATGAAGCTTTCTGCAAACTTGAATCACTTGTCAATACAATGGATGTTAAGTGATCATTTCTAATCTATCCCAGGGTTAGTTCTGTATTTAGGTCGCTTCAAATCACCTCTGGAATTCAGTCGATCGCACATTTTTTTCACTACCAAATAGGACGTATATCAATTTGGAGTCATTCCAGATCTAAGCTATGCCAAGGTACGATAATATAGCACTCTTTTCTTTATTTTTTTAATATCAATGTGCCATCTGACGTAGTGACTACGTAACTGTCCCAGCGGCGTTCCCATGTGCAAAGGTAGAAATGGAAATGAAGTGATTATCGGATGCCCGCTAGACACGGGAGTGGCATGATACATTTCGTCGTTGATAATGTAATTTACGAGTTAACGCCATTTTGCATCTTAATAGCGACTCTCGGCATTGAAAGCGCGATGACGAGGGTTGATTGGGCCGGGCCGCGGAATGTGCCCGTCGCGCACAAAGGGTTGATGTGCCGATGATGAAGGTACCCCCCCACGAGTTCCTGTACCAGACACGTACACGCGCCCCGTGATAAACTGCTCGGCTCCATTCACTCGTTACGTATGTAATTTGTTTGAAAATATTTTATGCGTCCATTGTTTCAATCCGCCAGTCGGCCGGCCTCCCGACACCCCCCTCCGCCTGAAAACAATTTCGCTTCCGCAATACGTTATTTCAATTTCCGTCGGATTTAACTTTCTCTCCTGCAATTTGTCACTGATTTTCTTTCACCCCATTTACAGAACGACCTTAATCCCCCAGTCAGTTGGTGGCGATCGATCAACTTGCACCATTTCTGGTGGTGTTTTTCGCTGACATTTACATTCATCGCTCGTGATCCCGCAATGTAACAACTTCCTCTCACCTTCACCTTTCATCGTGGCGCCTACGTGCGCCTGCATTATAAAATAATCAACTACACAATCATTTAACGCCCGTTTACTAGTTAATTTTTCATTATATCTATTCGAGATATATATGAATTATATACACATACTTAATATAATACATTTCATATTTCAATAATTTCTAGGGTGAAATCTTGAACTTGGGGGTAAAAATTGAACATAAATCGTTTTCATTTCAATTGATTATCCATCCTTAGATTTAAATTCTATGCTATTTCATATATTTACGATCCGTATAATTTATTTTGCAAATAATATAACTTGTGTATAAATCGCGGAGCATAGAATGTCAAATATATTCTACCCTAGCACCCCAGTTCTCGTCCTTATGCACCGATATTGCATTCTTGCGAGATTTGTTCTGCGAATATATTCCACTACATTTTCTTTGATCTAATATTGGGTAATACGATGATGATATCCACTCGATATGTTTATTCTTCAACGTATATATTGACATAAACGTTAAAAGCTGTATATTTATTTTGGATATACGAAGGGGTCATCTGAAGATCAAAATATATGTATGACCACTTACCAAGTATTTATGAGATAGACCATGGATAGAAAGCCGCATAGGCCATTTTGACATAGGATATTTTGTCGTTTTATCGATAACGATTTTATATAAACTATTAAAAGACTGGTAGTGATCAATAAGCTGCTGAAAACGTTTCAAATGTGCTACCGAAGAATGTAGTTTTCATGGACGGAAGGCGTCAAGAATATGTGTACTTTAACTCCTTCACAAGAAGCGGAAGCTTCCGAAACCCGAACAAGTGCTTTGGATACATCATTCGTCGACCAAAGTATCGCCTTCTGCAGAGAAAGGAGGGAAACGTGGAATATAAACGGTGTTTTGGGAAGTCTAGACTTATTCCAGCTCGCCAAATACTGACAAACTTATATAAAATAGATATGGACCAGTAGATCTTTAACTCAGTAATTAGGCTTCTATGGTAATATTAAAATCTCTACGGAAAATTCTAGCTTATCATTTGTTATTAACTACTCAATGTAATTTTAGACCCCTTTTCCAAAAATAAACATAACATTTTTGTGTAGTTCACAAACTTTGTGTATTTGTCAAAAAAAAGTCAAAAAGAATAAATATTATAAATAATCATTGACTTTTATTATCCGCAATTGCAAAAAATATATATTAATAACATTATTCGAATCTGTAGCCACGGGCGCGATGTTTTTTCTCGTTCGCATCCGGTAAGATGTGTCAAGTGCGAGTGAAACATATTAGTTGACATGTGCCGCGAGAATATCGATTAGTAAAAAAATTCCAAATATCGATTTGGAATAATCCATTTAAAAAAAATCAAGATATTAAAGATTTCATCCAATAATGACTTGAAATGCGTGGGGTCTATTTTCCATTATAAATGTCCGGTATCGGACGTGGTGGCGATGGGGGTTTAGCACGATCATAGTTTCGTAGATTCTACGGAGCTATGAAGAACCAGGCCAATTCAGTGACGTGTGTGCTACCTATCAGACCGTAAATTAAATACGAATTGGCCCTAACCTCGTCTGATTATTATTTGTTACAATCCACACGTGACAGGTGGCTCTCGGGCTTATGGCTGGCGACCTGACCAGTATTCGAAGAGCCAAGATAACCTGGAGAATGTCCGTCACAGTTGTGGCATCATGGTTGAGACGGAGGTGTCCTCCAGTTAGCTAAGGTCCGCTTAGGGTTATTAGGTCACTTTAATAATAAAATAATACATATATACACCCCCTTCGGACAACGCGGTTGGTTTCGAGCCGCCGTGGAGGATCGATCTAAAGAACGGCAGTAGATTGAAACCTAATTATAATTACGAATCGGTGTCTTACCCACAGCTGGCGTATTAAAATCTGACCCGTATTAAAAGAATCTAGTAAACCTAAATAAAAACTATGAAACTCTGGCACAGGGTTGAGGCAGAAGCGTCGAAGCAAGTCCAGGACTGGCGGAGATAGCGTAGTTTCCCGGGTTGCAAAGACCCGCATCGGGTCAGGGGTAACTTTCACAGTATTTCACTTCGGAATCTTGGATTAATTCCTCTCTATTGTCTGCTGATCATTTCTGTGTTAGATGATTAATGAATTTATTTTGTTTTCCAATTCCACATAGGGGAAAAACCAATTATGCGATAATATTGCAATTTTACAATCAATCATGGAAATGCTTTGCGTTTCGTTTCGCTAATTGCACCTCGGCGAAGGTGAATTTAATGTCACGGTAGGTAAATGCACATGGTCCACCATACATATACATTCTCCGGGTCATGTGTGTGCTCCATAATGATTAGGGTCCCGCGTTCGTGACCCAGTGACGTCGTTGAATTTGTTATGCGCGGGATCGATAACCAACCAGCACCACTCGGGCACGCTGCCAGCACCGCAACCCCCACAGTCTACGGACTCGGTAGACTATTTTTTTTTAAATATCCTCCCCGCTAATGGGATAATAATTCACGTATTTACAACCGCGGCTTGGTCCATTATTCTACGCCTTATTGTGGGTTTCAAGGTCCGAAGATGGCGTATCCCTAAAAATGTTCCGATTCGTCAGGATGTCGTCCTTTGTTCTCGTGGCTGGTGCGCAATTCGGCTACTTCTTGTCCCAATTACCGTTTGTTTATTTACAATGCGTACACTTTGACGTTTTCTCCCTCTGACGACGGGTTGGTGTTGCCGCGCGCATGCGCACTGTGGACGTTCCCAGCCACCGCCCCGTCCTTTGATAACCGCAAACGTTTCCTACAAAGCACCAGCTGTTCGTTGGCAATGCGCCATGCACGTCTCCGAACAACCTTGACTGAAAAAATAAATACATGGGCGTTTTGCATTTTGCACCATGCCGTGACACATATAATATTTAGAACTAAATGGAAACATATCGCGTTTAGTTTTCATTTTTTATTTTATTTTTTCAAGGGCGGCCTGAGGTTAAACATTAATTTTATATTGCTGCACAATGTAATAAACCTACATTTTTTCTTAAAAATTGCTCAATACTCTTTTACAGAATGATCGATTATTAAAATCACCTTGTTACAATACAACAATATATTAATGATTCATTTTTCTCTCGTTTCAGGTGAATATCAGATAATTCTTTTGTGGACATGGATACGAACAATTCAATAAAGATGACTACGGTGAGTGGTAGATTTTTGCAAATCCCGCGTCAAATTGGATGACCGTGACATTGAATAATTGGCATTAAACCTTCGGAAACTGGCCAACACCGCCACCACCCCCCAGTATCCCCCGCACACCTCGTGCCCCCATTGCGTCATACTTGTCCGACTGTGTTTGATCGATACTTTCGCCTACTATTTTTATATGAAACTGTCGTCGATACGTTTCACGTTTAAAATTTATTTTTATCGCCGACTGCTGAGCCCCGTGAGAAATTCCCCGGCTCTCCGCGTTTATTGTACCAATTTCGAAACTAGGTCTCGGGTAATATGTTATTTATGACCTGTGGATTATGTGATTATATTGATGGCCGCGAGTTTGTCTTTCTTAGTAATTCGACGCCGAAATTAAACGGTATATTATATGTGCAATGAAACAATGGGCGATAAACCGAAGAAAATTCACAATCCGTGTAATATGTCGTAAATTTTACTTTATCGCAGTATTTTCAATAATAAAAATTAACGTGACTTTCTCTTAATTGTACATGTTATTAAATTCTATGTAAACATTTGTATAATATACATGATATCTTATCTGTTCCTTTTTTTGTATATTATACAGGACACCAATAGTCAATGTTAGTCCTAAAAAAGAGAAAGCAATCGATTAAACTGCAAATAATATTTTCTACATTATGCATAATTCCAATTAAATACAATTTTGAAAGACATTAATGTGTATAAGTCCATACAAAAACCAAATAATTAAGATTTCCGCTTAAAGCTAAAGAAAAATAAAATAATAACAATACAAGACAAAAATGTATTGTATGCTTTTGTAGAGTCTGTGGTTACTAAAGTCTTAATCTCTAAATCGGGCAGTTTAGCATTCCCTACATGTAATGATGTAGGGATGTATAACTGGATGTGGATTAACGTATCTTAACCTTATTTCGGGTACAATGAACTCGATTAAATATCAAAATATTCCAGAACAGGAGGTTATATTAGATTAACACTTAATCGGCTGCACGTGTTTGCTTGAATACTTGACGAAACGCCGGTAGAAATATACACTTCGTTAAAAATAAAAATGGTAAATCAATACCGCTGTAGAAAATAAATGCATTTGGACAACAAAAATTAAATCCTCAAATGCAACATGATTTTCGCAATCTATTTGAATAAATAAATTTGAGGCCGATAAAAATCGTGCTCAGAGAAACATATAAATAGGCTACCGGCCTATAATTCCGCCCGATTAAACAAGCCTTGCCGATGGGGTATATTTGGGTATAATTTTAATATGATCTTACACCATTTTTTTTTTAAAAGAGTCAAAATATTGAAAAAGAATTCATCAATATCTTAATTTGAAATGCTTGGGGTCTCTGAGAGACCCCTTCGGACGACGCGGTTGTTTTCAAGGCGCCGTGACAGATCGGTTAAGTGTTGAAAAGAGTCATTAATAACAAAGCCCATATTCCACGATGACCAAGAACACTATCGATTCGATTCACCGCAAACCTTGAGTGATTATATTTATTAATCGTAAAATAATCTAATTTACATAATAAATAGAAATAAAGTACCTTTTGGCCTGGGAACGGATTAGAACTGAGTTCCTATCAAGCTTATGTAATCAATAATTTAAAAAAAGTATAGCCATCCCTTCTAGATCCCCGTTTTGATACTCAAGATGCCAAAAAAGGTCACAATGCCCTTTGGTTGACAATAAAATATAACAAACTAAAAAATTGTCCACGGTCTTTTAAAATATGTGAATGGAAAAATGTTTGATGCATTGATATCATTCAATTTACAAAATAAAGTTAAAAAATCTAACCCCAAATTTTGTATGGGTGCCTAGTATTTTATAGGGCTGGTTTGTACGGCGCTATAGGAGGGATAACTGTACACGAAAGAAAAATATTAGCACTCGTGAAGCAATTACGTATTATTATTTTATTTTATATAAGATATTAAACCACTTTCCCTCATCGATGAGGAACGTGACCATGTGCATGATTCCCCTTATGGAGGACCATGGGCATGGTTATCATGGGAAAATATAGTGCAATGGTTTCCCGTTGCTTTCTCTACCGGGAATATATACGGCGCTATAAGAGGGATGAATGTACACCAAAACAATTTACTGGCATATATAAATAAAATGATTTATTAAGGAGGCGTGAAAGAATGAAATAATTGAAGAGATTATTGGTTATCTCAATTCATTTCTCACAGAGAGGATAAATAGTGTATTTAAGAGATGTTATTAATTAAATCATAGTCATGTTATTTTTTTATGTCATATTTACATGCTGTCACAATGTCCATAAATAAAAATCTGTTAAAAAATCTTCCGTTACACTTTTAACATGAGCCCTATTAGAGGTAAGATTTTTTCCTGGAAATTTGATGTTAGAAATTGTCTTAAAAATCCAAATATTAGTGATATGTTTTTATGTCCATGATGACTGTATGTTTATGTGCTTTTGTTTTTATAGTCAATGAATTGTTTGCTCAAAACATATCAGCTGGCTGAGTGTTTGCCAAAATTATTTGTCTTCAGCGCTGAAAATTGTCGCGTTTATATCCAAAATTTATCTCTATACAAATATTTTATATTATTCCTCGGCCATAATAAGTTTATTCTGTTTGCGCAAACACGCATATACGTTATACGAGTTCATTTGATCGTACTCGTTTAAACCGAAATTATATTATTCTCAGTCGGATATGATATACCCTACGACCACTATCTCCGGTTCTCTCGTGCTCTCTATTTCGTTGGGTCGCTTTAATCAAAATCTCTTGATCCGAATAATTAAAACTTTCAGTCACCTTGCTATAACCGTCCGCTCTTGCTCTCTCGACTCCGCAAAAAGATTTTATTACGAGGTAAACCCGACGTCAACTTTTGAACCCTGTGTGTCTTGTAACAAAATTTGTGCTGAATACCGAAATCACAACGCAACACAATGAAAATCGATGCGTAAATTATTGAATAATCGTTTATTATTCACCTGGCACGCACGCGAACGCACTAATTAAAATTTAATTTTCCACAGTGCGTCGACTCCGTGAATCGAGTCGTCATTTTAATCGTTTTGAGAATTGCTGCACTTATTATATGACGATTGTTGTTTCAACACTTTTGTTATATATCAATTCTGCTCTTGGGAATTTGCATCTAAAATTACTCTTCGCCACTCAAACGCAATCTATTTCCAATGCGGGAAATTCGCAACGCATTCGAACGCGCTCAATTATTTCAACATATTGTATGTACGTTGCTTTAGAACACTGTGTAAATCGAGACAAGGATGACTCAATGCGTGCATCTTTTTTAAGGTGCATTATCATAGGGGACGAAGCGTGAATCCTCTTCATCAGTGCTGATTTACGCAAAAGACAATGGTAGTACGTACACCGAGGATGGGGTTACGCGCTAATGAGGACATGGCATGCATTGGGTTGGATATTAATGTTGTAATTCAAGAATCCTTCTTGGCGCTTTGTCCTGAGATCGGATTTGACCTCCTCCACAGCCTCTAACCTAGCATGTCTCTGGCGATTTTCCTAGTTTCACCCTGGCCAGTCTTCTTCTTTCAGCAAATCCAGCATTTTTTTCGTGAACGCCCTCTTGATCTCTTCTACTAGATCAATCGCTTTTAGATGTGGATTCCTTCGCACATACATACATAAGTGGCCACCTGGAGGACACTACGCGATCTCCAGCAGAGATACGTTCGTCCTAACCCTGATGCCAGGACTGTGATGGTCGTCCACGAGGTTATCCAGGCTCTTTAAATACGGGCCAGGTCGCCAGCCATGAGCCCGGAGTCGAGCTGTCAACGCGCGGATTGTAACAGTAATAATCAGACGAGGCTATGGTAAATTCGTATTTAATGTACGGTATGATCGGATGATACGGACACCTCCTGTAGCACACACGTCACCGAACTGGCCTGGATAGCGGCCTGGCTCCTCATTAATCTGTAGAATCTACGACACCATGATTGTGCCAACCGCCATCGCCGCCACGCCTTACTAAAAATCTTTCGAGGACAAATTCTGCATCCTGAATATTTACCAGACACTGTCCCAACCCTTTAACATTTTTTATGTGCTTATTATTATTTAAATGATCTTCTGACACGCAACGGGTCTTTATCACCTGGAGGACACTACGCTATCTTTGCCAGTCCTGCGCTTCTTTTATCCACTTTCCAAGCAATAGCGGAGATGCGTCCAAATCAACCCTGAGCCTGCGATGGTTGTCCTCCAGGTTAACTAGGCTCTTCGAATATGGGTCAGGTCGCTATCCATAAACACGGAAGCAGAGCTGTCAACTCGCGAATCGTAACAAAAATAATCGGACGTTTGTAGGGCCGATTCGTATTTAATTTACCGTCTGATCGGCTCCTCATAGTTCCATTGGATCTACGGAATCTTGATTGTGCCCAATCGGCCACGTCCGATACCGATACGCGAAAACACTCAACTCAGCTTACTTTTTTTTCTGTTCTATTCGAACGTTTCTATCAGCAGCGTCTATGGGATTTTATCATTCGCTGTGACTTGCTACATTTACAGGTTCTTCATATCCTGTTGTGTCTCCCCACGCTTTCGACATCTCCCTCTTCCGCAGCATCCCGGAACTGTCATTCGCAGAACCCTCTGCTTACCCACACACTCTTCGCTTATCTGCTCTACATATATGCCTATACAGCGGAGTTTACTCCTTCAGATCTGTCTCGGATTAGTGCAACCAGCTCCCTTGAATGTGTTTGTTTTAGACGTTGCTCTTCAAATTGACATAACCTATCCATCTAAGCGTTCTCATCTCCGATGTGTGATGCTTTTGTTTTATGCCTTCGTTAAGGGCTTTAAATGTATTTTTTTCAGCAGTTATACGCCGTTAACGCCTTGAGGCGCCAAATTGCAAATGTTCCACGTGCCATACCATAGAAAATTTCAAAAATGTTCATCTTGTTATTGCGACTTCTCATATTGTTGAAATTCTGTTTTAAAATTTGAGAATCAAATTACCAGTTCGAAGATGCAAAGCATCGAACAAAGTATTACCATTTAGTATTGCCAGTATGCAATAAAATTTAATCTTCATCACGTTCTTCAGCTTATTCTCTTTCATTTTATACATTTCTAAATTTTTCTCATAGTATATTTTGAATTATGCACGCCATAAATATATATTTAATGTATACGGAAGTAGAACGTATCAAAAACGACAACCGCCTTTGTAGCTTTCCGGTGAAATGTCAATATCATCGTGTTTGTTATGATCGGAAAATTATGCAGTGTTTGATGCTAATTCTAAAATAAATATAGTATTTGCCTTGTGCGAAATATGTATTTTTTTTTATAATAATTGAACACGTGCCGCGAATAAGGTGGTAACCAACATTTTTTCTAAAACCATTTTTTTGTAGAATTCGTTCCCCTTATAATAATGTTATGTACTATCTGTTTGGTTTCTACTAGTAAGCCAATGGTGCTGTTGCATTTTTGGAATACCGGAAGATCAGCGGAATAATTAGTTGTATGTCAGCTTGTCTGGAGAGGCTCCCGTCGACTTCTCTGCTATTGTTTATATAGTTTTATGTAAGAGTTGTGGAACAACGTAGTAGCTAAATTCACGGAATACGTTATTCCATATTTTCACTGTTTTTATGGAAATATATTTTTCTATTTAAAAAAGATCGCCGAGTTTTTATGATGAGGTGATATGAGGATTCTATTGGCAAGGACCTTCTTGAGTGTATTGAGCCAAATTTAGAAAAATCGTAGAATACGACCAATGCCGAGATATGACTCTGTCACCTTTGCCATCGAGCGGACGAAGGTTAAGTTAGATTAGGTTACCAATTGTCCAATCAATGCGGAAGAAAAAATAAATATCATAATTTAACAATAGACAATCTGCATCGTGGAGCAAAATTCGGCGCATAATTGCAATACACTAGCGAATAATAATCGCCATTCGATATTGAATTGAATATCGCACACCAAAGCTATGCGGAATTAAACGTCAAATCAAAATCCGCAACATGTAAACAACGTATCGCGAATATTTCACGGCTGATTAGAATATAGCGGTCCGATTCGGTTTATCGACTGAGGCAAGTTAACCATAAACCTATACGCTTTGTTTGTTGGTCTGCGGCGCGTTTCACCATTGCAAATATTAATTGCCGAACCGTGCGTGCATAATTGTTTATTAGCAATAAACAAAATTCCTGTGTACGTCTACAATGCAGAAAACTTACACGGTATTTATTAGATATTTTTATCAAATATTATAGGGACCCGAAAGAAATCGCACATTAGAAACTGTTTCCCATCTTCTTTGCAGTTTTTAAATTGCTTTATTAAAATTTACTTTCTGGCTTAGAATTGAAATACTCATTTAAGTGGTTTTCGACTTTAGTTATATTTCGTAAACGTTTTTCACTTAGAGTGTGCTACGTGTATCTGAAGAGAAAGTAATCGGAAGGAGCAAGGTCCGGGAAATATAAATGGTGTGGCAGAATCTCCCATTTTAATTCCTGTTTTCTTTTCATTCTTGCTTTAAGAGGTCGTATATTATCATAGTGAAGAATTATTCCCTTAATGTTAATCAAAATTAAACGTTCGATTTTTATTTTCTCTTTTAATCTGGCCAATTGTTGACAATACTCATCTGCAGCAATTGTTTCAGCCGGTTTTAATAAACCGTTATGAACGTTTCCTAGTGTTAAACCAGGCTTAGGGGTCGGAACGAGAGTTTGATCTGAGAAAGCCATTGCCTTTTTCGACTTACGTTATCGCAAATGATCTATTTCTCACCTCCAGTAACAATTCGTTGTAATTTTTTGTCTCGACAACAAAGAATTGCATGTGTTTCTCCACTCTTGTTTGTTATCTTGATACCGGATAATACTTGCGGTGTCTAAATTCCTATTACAGTTAAACCCCCACTAACACTAAAATCTGGACTGTGTAATTTGGAGTCGTGTAATTGGAGGAGTGAAGCCGTCCGGCTGTGTGCGTATAACCTGGCACGTGTTGAATACACAGACGCTAGTCAACGTTTGACTGTATGTGAATGCGACCGCGCAATTGGGGGATTTGCGGCGAATATTTCAACTCAGCGCGTTATTCGGAGTAGTGTAATTGGGGGTTCCACTGTATATTTGTTATAGCGTTGCGTTGCACTGTATAGACCTCGAAGATATGAGTCTCTACGATAATTCCCCGATGGTTAATCGAGGATCCGACTCAACCAAGATCGTGCCGATTTAGATGCATCTTTCGGATTTTTTTTCTGATTTCAACCTTTTAAACCTAAATTGGCATCTACGCGCTGTCAGCAAGAAACCTTAAATTTATTTTATTGGTATCATTTAGTCCTAGTCGAAAAAAAAAGTAGCATACAATGTCTAAAGTGTCCTTCGTCAATTTCTGGTTTCGATATTTTACCCTTAACCAAGCTGTGCTAACGGATTCTATTAATATAAATCCTACATGTCACAAACTTTTTGTATTTTTCTAAAAAAAACAAAATATTCGCTTCTGTTCCCACGGGCGCGATGTTTTTTTTCTCTCATGTCCGGTACGATGTGCCAAGTGCGAATGAAATGTAGTCGGCGGCGTGTCCTCAGTCTGCGGCAGGACATCGCTGGGTGTGCGTGTCATTTACGCGTCATGTAGATTAGTAGAAAAAATATCGACCAAATTATGAAGCATATTATAAATAACTATTTTTATTCTTAGAATAATCCATATTTTTAAAGATGTTGACTTGAAATGCTTGGGGTCTATTTTCCATTTTAAATAGATCCCCTTCGGACGACGCGGTGGTTTTAGAGCCGCCGCGATGAATCGGTCAACAATCATATAATTTTATTATTCATAAATAATGTTAAACGATAGTTCTAAGCAAAAAAAAGAAACCGACATGCTTTCTTAACTGCATCTCGACATAAATTGCACTCGATCATTATGTTATATAATACGCGATTTCTTTCGGGTCCTCCTAATATTTAAACGAGGATCTTTAAAAATCGTCGTAGAAAATATTATAATAAAAAATATGAGACGAGAGAATGGCGCGCAATCAAACGACTTCGATTGAATTCCAATATTTCGAATTTATAGACTGAATAAGAAATCCATAAAGATGTGATTTATTCAGACCATTAACCGCGCATAATATGAAAAAAGCGCTGACACTTTTTACATATTTTTGAAATAGTACACCCGAAAGCCATATATGGGCAGGGGCGGCATTTTTTTTGGGCAGCGTAACGACTGTCCATATAAATTGAGCTCGCACACGATATTGAAAGACTTTGTGCAAAACTCCCATTTATTCCAGCGAAAAAAAAAATACAATATCCAACGACCTTGTCAAAGGTTGACGGCGATACACTACTGTTGTCCTGAACAAGACCAGACGCATCATATATTGATCACGTATTCGCGAAAAGAGAAATCGAGGCGATTAATAAAATGTCAACTATTATAAAACTGGCAATTTCCAAATCTGACGTCGTCTACTCGGACGTTTTATTCCATTATTGACTATAACCCGCCTAACTTATTCAATAAAGCGAGGAAATACGACTAGGGCCGGGCACTGAGAGATTATTGTATTAGAAATATTACGTTTTATGATATTGCTATATTCCGACGGGGTAAACAACGTCTGGGCGTACTGTACGTACGCAGATTGTAATTCTATGTATTCAACCTTTATTATAGGGACGAACCATTCCAGATATTAGGGCGCGGTGTGAGTGTTGAGGGTTGAGGAAGGTCTGGCGAAAATACCAAGGACGCCGAGAAGACGCGGTCCTAACAAATTTTATGATCTTTTCATATATATCGGACGTCTGCGGATGATATGGGTTTTATGGCATACATAGAGGGCGACAGACAGTTCGCATGGGATTCGTAAAAAAATCCAATCAACCCAATACGAATCTACATTTTTCTTTGAATATCACTGATTAAAATCTGCAGTGACACGTGTCTGCGCTATTATTCATCGAGCAATTTTTATTATTGGCGACATTACTCATCGAAATTTTAATAGCCCGAGCATGAAAATTAGTTTTCTTGTGAATTATCGATATTTTATGAAAAGCTTTTAAATATGAATGAAAGTTTGGAATCGCTTATGCTTAAATACTCTGCGCTATATTATTAGGCCGTTATATTTATATATGCGAATAGATGCAATTTTATTATTAGTAATATAGCATGTGGTCTCGCAATCGTTGGCATGTTTGCCAAAACAGATAAATTCATACAATGATTCAGTTTGAGAAATCAATAATCATAAAGATATGAAAAACGTAGATTAAATTCGGTCAAGCATATGTTAAATTGATTATTAAACTATATGTAAACTCGTTGATTCAATTTTGCATGGTGGATTGGTTCCAGATGTAAAACCAGATACAGTTGACAAGAAAATATAAAATTAATCGAGTTTTATAGGTTTTTGATTAAATTTCCAATGTTCATAATTTTATTATATCTTGCCGATTGGATATTAACCCTTTGGCTGTTTAACAACGATCTATCGATGTTTTTTTTATACTAGCGAGCAGCATCTAAGCAGCGAAACCGTTACACTAAAATCGTGCAACATCTTGAACCCTTAACCTGGAATCTATTTCGATGACCCCATTTATTGTCACAAAAGCCCGCGAAAATCTACCGGTTGTCGGAAAATCTTAGTTATAATCGCATTTTTTTTAACCACAGTTAGAACTCTCTTTGTTTTAACAGATTGCTATCAATTGCTATACAATTGTTTTTAACAGTCACTTACTCATAATGCATATGTATCTTAACCCTCAGACAGCTGAACAACCATATATCGTTGCTTTTATTTTTGCGTCATCGTCATTTTATAAGGCATTAAATCTGTACACTCTTCTTAACACAAAATACATAGAATTGACTAAAAAGCCAAGAAAATTTCGATAATAGTTTAACCACAATAATGCACCCCTGGTAAAATATGTACATCTATGTATCTGTATGTGCATATGTATATATGGTCTCTAGCGGATTTCTCACCATAGGACCAGTATGCCCTGGTAAGGAAAATCCTATAGTCTCGATATAGTCTCGATACTTTCGCTCCTCTTCCTTCTTTCTAGGGAACCCCTCTTTGAGGAGATCTTTCCCATGATGAAAGGATTGACTTGTCACTTGTGACTCTTTATAAGCAGATAACGACTAGAGAAAAGGAAAACGAATACTGAGACAAACCCCCTCCAACTTGCCTGGACACAGTCGAGAGGGTAAAATCTAACATGGTAGAAGATACACGTCCACTGCTAGCAGTGGCTTAGTGGCTTAGATAGGGAAATTCTTATCATACCAAAACGGCTTGATTCCCCGCGGTATGGACACGAAAAGGGGAACCCTCACGTCACGTGTGAGACTCAGGTTCCTTTGAGTGAGTATGTATGTCTCGTGGCTGACCAGAGATTGACGTGACTCACCAGATATTACCAGACTCCGCATCAAACTTTTTTTGACATTGCAATTTTGGACATCCTCTTTCGACTTTTCGACAATTAAAGTTTTGGCCCACAATTTCCGTTAATCGTAAGTCAAAGCTCTTCAGATTGATTATCTAATCTCACTCGAAACACAAAAAAAATACTGAAGTAATAAATGGATAAATATCAAGTCGAGATAGAATGACCGATTTTTTTTTACTAATTCAAAATAACTTGAACTTCATGAAAGTAACAACATAATAAAATATCACTAATTAAAAAATCAACCAATACAATTTAGATGGAGTGAACTTATTGTTCAAGAGTATTTTAACAATCTCTTACTGCTTACAGTATGCCCTGAGAAGGAAAACCCTAAAAATAAGCGATCTAATCTCGATATGTTCGTTTCTATTTCTTTTTAGGGAATCCTCCTTTTTGGAAAGGTCTTTTCTATGATGAATGAATTGCTATATTACGCAGGAAGGTGCGTATATAGAAACAAACCCTATCCTACTTGCCTTAACACTTTCCGGTCCGGAGTTTTGCGTTGGGCCGGGCGATTTCGCGACAAAAATAGCATAATAAGTACTTCAATTAAATCGATGTAACTCTGATACCATTTAAGTTACATCAATATTTTTTTTGTTGTGTTCAGAAAGATTATCTATGTAAAAAAAATAATTGTTCAAAAGTGTGGTCTGCGTATCAATGAAATATATATGATTTTGGTTTAACATCAGCGCCAACGAAGACTCGAAAACACGTCCCCCGTACTTCTACGTTGGCCCGCGAGGACGCGTATTCGAGTCCTCCGGACCGCAACGTGTTAACATAGTGTAAGGGTAAAATCCGAAACCAACAGTGGTAGTGAAGATACACGTCCAATGCTAGCTATGATTAAGAAAGGGATAACTCTTTATAAAAACCCCATAACAAGACACGCTATTCTACTACTATTCGAGAGTCTGGTAAGGCTCAACTCTCATGGCTGGCAAATGATGATGATCTAAAAAATAGATCCTTGCCGATAATAGTTCTGCTATGTAGTGAGATGAAATGGATAAATACACGATTAACCCTTTGACTGCTAAACAACGATACATCGCTATTTTTATACTAGGGAGAAATATCATTCAGAAAATTCTTAATTTTCCTCTTTACAACAATAATAAGGTCGATTTCTAATAACACACATTTTTTCTGCCCGAATGTATATTATTATATATGCATTTAGTGTTAACTATCGATTAAGAATATATTATATTCCGAAGGCTATACGCCTATATGCCCTTGTTCATGTGATATTATTATGCATACGCCATGTTGTATTCTCGCTGCGGTCGATAGATATATATATTTTTTTATGTGGAAATAAAATTTGGTACTTTTTTATGCGGCGTGTCGTGTCACCGGGGCAGACGTGCCGTTCTCGCCAGTCTTCCTACCACTTGACACAGTTGGACCGTCTTCAAAATATCGCCCGTCGGGAAGATGCAGCATCATTCTCGCGCCGATGCAGCATATTTTATAATAACACAATACGCTTTCACCGGTGCCCCCTCCCCCGCCCCCTCATGCATGTCCGAGAGATCCTTAACCTCTCACATTTTCACTATCACAATATGAAATCTTCGTATTGACCCGAATTCGCGCGTCCGCAAAAATATATTCTAATGTCATCAATTTTTATTTTTGGCCGAATAAAAAATTGATATACGCGAATTACGGATATACATTTTCCGTTCCGCCGCAACACAATCGCAATATATTCGCATTAAAACTTACATAACGACCGATATATGGTAATGCGATGAATATGGCCATCAATCATTTAAGACGATTTAAATAAAAGTGTATAACCGGGCGCGCGCTGTGTGTATGGTAATGGGTGGTATTTGTAATTTTGATGTTTCATCAAGTTTTCAGCGAGGGTTGGCGCACGAAAAAAATGGCGCTCTCCCACCGATATTTTCCTGTTACAAATCGCTTTTTCAAATGTTCTCATTTCCTACAGCCTCCGCATAACATAGCCCGGAAACAAATCATACCGCCGCCGAGGCATTATCGCACTGACGAAACCCTTTTTCTGGCGCAGTCCGACCATCCAGACCCCGTTCGGTGACCCTGCCATTTGATATCATCAACCTTGGGACAAGTGAGGGGTCAGATATGTAAATATTTACGTTTGGGCTTTATTTTCATTTTTCCCCATGCGATGTATATCAACCCGGCGTGCGTATTTTTAAAGCTGAAATTTCGAATCTACGTAAATAAAATTCCGTTTATTAAAATCATCAAGATTCGCTATCAGAAATGTCATAAAAAAATATGGAATAACATTCAACAATACGTTTGATGTTGTTAAGGATATCAAACTGGTCTGAATAAGAACCTAGGCACTCGTTGCAAGAAATGACGCATCATACAACAATCTGAACGATTTACCGATTCGTTTTTTTTCTAGTAAAAAACTAATTATAACATAATTGCTGATTTAAATAAATAAAATTACGTTGGGCGTCAATAAAATAATATTTGAAGTTTGTGCACGCGCACGTAAAAAAGGTTGGCTACCACTGGTCTATGTCAATAAATATATTTATTATAAATTATCATATTCTTTTGAAATAAGCTAAAAAAACTCCCATATCCTAACCAATTCTAGGTAATTTTAATTTTGTAGTCAGTTCTAAACTTAGACGTAATAATTAGATATCAAAGTATATATAGTACGTAAATAGTTCTTATTTCTGATACTATTTTTTAACTTTATATAAGTAAATAAATCGGCTTTGAAATTTTGCTTCTGCAAATAATTCCTCGCCTTAGAGAAGAGAACAAACGAATACTGAGACAAACCCTCTCCTACTTGCCTGGACACAGTCGAGAGGGTAAAATCCGATACCAACATGGTAGAAGATGTACGTCCAATGCCAGCAATGGCCAAGAGAGGGAAACTCTTTACAAAAAACCGCATACCAAGACGGCTCTGGTGCCCGCCCGCGGTATGGACACGAAAGGGGAGCCCTCACGTTACGTGTGAGGTTCCTTTGGCCTCGACTACCATGCGAGAGTTTGGTAAGGTCCATGCCCTCAGCGAGTGAGAGCCTTGTGACTGGCAAATGATGATGATGATATAGTACGTAAATAGTTTTCTATTTCTGATTACTATTTTTTAACTTTATATAAGTAAATAAATCGGCTTTGAAATTTTGCTTCTGCAAATAATTCCTCGCCTTAGAGAAGAGAACAAACGAATACTGAGACAAACCCTCTCCTACTTGCCTGGACACAGTCGAGAGGGTAAAATTCGATACCAACATGGTAGAAGATGTACGTCCAATGCCAGCAATGGCCAAGAGAGGGAAACTCTTTACAAAAAACCGCATACCAAGACGGCTCTGGTGCCCGCCCGCGGTATGGACACGAAAGGGGAGCCCTCACGTTACGTGTGAGGTTCCTTTGGCCTCGACTACCATGCGAGAGTTTAGTAAGGTCCATGCCCTCAGCGAGTGAGAGCCTTGTGACTGGCAAATGATGATGATGATGATGATATAGTACGTAAATAGTTTTCTATTTCTGATTACTATTTTTTAACTTTATATAAGTAAATAAATCGGCTTTGAAATTTTGCTTCTGCAAATAATTCCTTTTTTATAGGATCATTTCCCAAATATCTTTAAATTCTTTGACAGTCTTCTATAGCTCCACTTCCTGCTTTTCTACAGATCTTTTTTAAACCTTACAAGTCAGCTTTGGATTAAGGTTTGATGAAATCACACTCGAATTATTCGAATCCTGAACCGTTCACTAGCCGTAATCCTCCTATAGCGCCGAAATAGGGGCTACGCTATAGTAACCCACTTTATAGACGACTAGTTATCCATACAATATCTGGGGTTAGTTTTTTTCTAATTATATTTTGTAAATTAAACGAAATCAATACATGAAACATTTTTTTTATTCGCATATTTTAAATAATCTTCCAACATGTTCTTATTGTGCTCTTTAATTTTATGTAAAAAAAAATATTTTTTTATATCACCCAAAAAATTATTAACATCTTAAATTATGTAATTACGCATAGCTTAAGAAGATAATTTTTTTTTCAGGTAGAAAACTGCGCTCTAGAATATCAATAATATATAAAACCGCTGTATTGCAAGGAGCGCTATAGGAGGGTTTACTGTAGTTATAATAACTTTATAGTCTAGAAATTATTTACATTGACATTTTTTTATTCGTCTTATAAAAATATGATCACATCTTCTCTGATACTATGACCGATCGTATTCGGCAATTTTTGTACATCTCATAAAATACGATATATCGTATTTCGGCAACTAAGAGTTTGTTAGAATATACGTAATTCATAATTTATTATATGCCAATCTTTATTATATTAAAATTATATGCCAAATTCGATCATTTTAAAATCAATTATTTGACTATTGAAAACAAAAAAAAACCGTTGACGTTGGTCTAAAATCTCAAAAAAATATAAAAAGTTTAAATAATTATATCCTAATTTTCTTATGAATTGTACTCAATAATATGTGTAACCGTGTTAATGCATAAAAATATAATTAGTTCAAACTTTCTAACGTATTTTATATCAAAACCGTGTAAAAATATTGTGCGATAAATAATATACGCATAATTAATGTAGCACGTAACCACAACTTTTTAATTTAATTTGAATTGTGCATTTTTTTACTGGAAATTTATATACAGTTGTGGTTGGTTATTAAATGTGGCTTTGGAGCACTTTTTGGAATTCTCATACTTTATCTAAACATGAATAATTGTGAAGTTTTATAATTGATTAAAATATCGTAAAAATATAAATATTTAGTTTAATGTATACGTCATAAATGTATTGTTGTACACTAATAAAATAATTACGTGTGTATGCGATTGATGTAATTATAACACACGTAAGGCAAGTGAACATTCTCAGTAATTTCAGATATGCGTGTTTCGTTGGTAAAACACTCGTGGAGAGAGAATGTTTACCATAATTACACGGCATAGTTTAATCTGGATGCCGGAATTAAAGCATTAAAACTTTATATTCGCTGCAACATTGTGTGTATGGCATGTGTGCATTTATTATTACTGGGAGAAAAAATCTGTTATTTTTATTTGTCTAAGTACAATTTATGCGATGATTCCACAATGTCGCAGACATACCCTCGTCTCATTGATATGCCGGCTTCTTTGCTGACATTGGATCGTTATATTTCCTCAAAGACAGATGTCTGCGGAATAATTCTCCGGCAAAGCGCTCTCGCTTCGTGATCAGACAGCGAAAGCGCTCCTTTGTCGTCCGCGGATACGCGATCCATCGATGGTCAACGCCGGCACGCGTGCCTCCATTACGTACGTGACTATCGCCGCTTATCCGCGTATATTTTTCGTCATATGTGAAATATATATACATACGGATCAAGATTACGTCTGCTTTGAAGCCGTCGCGTTTCTGTTTGTATGCAATGTGGTGTTGTACTGGAGCCAGACTCATCTCACTATCTGAACAGTTTGTTCCCAGTTATTTTGCCCGACGAGAGACGGGCTTAAAGCTTATCTAGGCATTGTAAAACTTTTCTTTATCCGGGGATTTCCTGCATTTATATTTATTTATTTAATTTAAAATAACACCTTTTTTTTCAGAAGCTCATATTATTTCATAACGATTTTTATCACTGTATCTCTTATACAAATACGCATAACCCCCGATCATCGCGACCCCGATGAGTGCGGATTTGTTATATCGCGATCTTTTTTTATATGTAAAGAATATCATTAACTAAAAGATTTTTGATGATAGATTTGAAAAAAATCTAACACCAAATCAATCATGGTGTTAGATTTATGTAGAAGGAGATTTCTCCATGGAGAATAAAGTTTTAAAGAAAGCAAAGGTTGGTTTGATCGGTTAAGAAAACGATCAAACTTGCATACCTATAAAATGATTGGAAAATCGTCTGGTGCAGACGTAGAATCAGCTGAAAAATATCCAAGAGTTCCGTGAAATCTTAAAAAGGGCAAATTATTTACTAAATTTGTTTTTTAATGAAGATGAGACGGGACTCTATTTAAAATGAAGGATCGTTTAACTCTTCTTCTTGGCGGAAATGCTCGTGACATGAAAGATTTCTTTTAAAAACGATTTGGAAGTTTTTTTTACAAAGAAATCGGTAAGGCTTGGATGACACAAAATGTATTTATGGACTGCTTCTGCCCGACAATAAAAATATTGGGGGGATATTGTAGTCAAACTTTGGGATCTCTCTTGGTGTTGAACAACACCCCGGGTCTTCTGAAACTTGAGACTCATTGCGCTGATTTTCCCGTCGGTGTAGTATTCTTGCCCTGAATACCACATCCATCTTATACCCTATAAATCAATGCCCAATAGCTAAATGCAAAGCTTGTTATTTAAGAAAAACAATGCGCCACATATTCAAGAAACTGCTGGAGGTAATTGACATTGGTTTTTTAACGGTTCAGACACCACGGCGTGCAGGCACGCGAAATCGGTCTAACTACCAACGCTACGGCAAACGCTACTACGAATTTATTTATGAATGAAAATTATTGCAGAAACATCTTTTGAAGGCAATGTGATTGTTAGAATGCGATATGTTTAGCCGTTTCATTTTATTTGAAGTTAATGATTGAAAATAGTGGCGTACGTAAAAATCCATATACATACGCCATTAAGGCATTTCTGATGTTGATGTAAATGATATTCAGACTTAATTAAAATTAGACGGCGAACCCTTATCTAATGAAGAGCTGCTAAAAATCAACTGCCATACCATGTCCCAAGGAAAAGATTTTTGTGTGCAAAAATATAATTATCAAAATCATTGAAAAGTCGCTTTCTTTTCACAATCAATGCACGAATTTGTTAAAAAAAGCGACGAATATCGCAAAGAAGTGAGTTCTGAAAAACGTGAGTGTAACGGATTATTTAAACGTTGAGAGGTCAAACAAAAAATCTAATTTTTTTTGCAACGTGAAATTAAATGATTTCTGTTATATATAACATTGATTTTGTTATTAATTTCGAAAATTAGCTTGCCTTGTCCAGAACGTATCCCTCGCAATCAACGGGGATTACCTGTACTGAGATACGCCAATTTAAAAATATTGTTATAAATAAATATTTTTTTGTTCGTTAGATTGGTTTCTGACCTCTCTCGCTCGGCATAAATAGGCGGGGAAACTTCTCGAGAAGTGTTTTGTTGTGAGGTTTTATAGCGTTGCTTTTGAGCCTTTTTTTTATCGACGGCTCTCGAAGATATTTTTCAACCAGCAAGATTGCTATTGCCTCTATTATACGTCCAGGATCTACCTCGGGCAATGAGTATCGTCTATTGAAATTTTCGTTTTTTTTTTGTTGCTGTTGTATCGTGGTGTAACACATCAGAATTTAATCACAACTATTCGTATTCTAGCTCCAAATCCCTCTTAAAGTCGATCCGTACGTGTGACTGACTTTGTTGATTAACATTTGATCGCGTCGTGACCGTTTCGCGACTTGCCGAAGTAACAACTTGCAACAACAACTCCAATAAAGCAGTGCGGCAGACTCCTCGAGCCACCATTGTCTTTTCGAATTACCGAGTCGTATCGCTGTTTGATACCAGCTAAGAGTCGAACGCTGTGATATAATTATACGCATACTTAGTGTGCCAGTTACGTTCGAGCCTAATGATTATTATACACACTTTTTCTTTCGATGGCGTGGAATTTATTGTCTGCACGTATTTCGTATGATATCGAGATTTTTCTTTTGGCCTTGATCTGTTTCGGAGTCTGCACCATGCGCAACTATAAAATTGGGTCACCGCACGGTCTCTGTGTGTGTATTGCACGTACCTGACTTTACCGCTCGGAAATAAATGATTGTGCAACTAAACGGTTTTAGTTTACTAAATTGTTAATTTATTATCTTTACTGTTAATATCTCTCCATTGTTTTGGCGTCAAATAATTTCGCGAGTTTTGAACAAATATTCGCCTTGCCAGATTTTTAATATAAATAATAAAAAAAATACCTTCGTATTGTACTCTGGGAATTCCTTTATATCTGTAAATCTGGGATTTCCTTCGCACGGTTCGAAATATAATGTTGTTTTCCAACTTACTCCAGCTTTTCAGATACGTCCCGTGGAAAATCATTTTCATTTTTCTCAACTTCCCTATTTAAATTACAGTTTACCTACCTATAGCGCTCCCTGCTATAGAGCGGTAAGAGCTGTATGTATACGTATCGTAACCCGTTGACTATTCTTGACGTATACACTTGAATATTGCTCTCCAGTATCCTCATCTCTTATGTATTCTGTATCTCGTATCGTAGCCACTACTCTGAAGCTTCATAGATGGACGACCTGCACTTTCTCCTCCGTCCTTGTAAGTTGGCAAACATACATGTTTTCTGTTAGAGGCGAGCTTAAAGTAGCGAAGTATTATTTTATGATGCCTAGCTTTTCTAAGACGTTCGTCAATTTAGTAGTTAGTAATATATAATACATTCACTCCTAAAATATAACACGCGCGCGTGAACATACTAAAAATAGATTAAGGTCAATTAAGATATATTAATGGAAAAATGTTTGATGCATTGATTTCAAAATATAATAAAAAAACATAACTCCAAATTTGGTATGGGTGCATAGGCTTCTATAAGGCGGGTCCTCATCTAGGCGCTATAGGAGAATAAAAAATCCGATGTCGACTATTACCCAACATCGTTTTTCTATGATTTTTTATAGTTTATGCTGCAGTCTATCTTAACTGAATTTAAATGTGTTTGTGACACAATTAAATAGTAAATATCAGTGGCGACTATCAGTGGTGTGTAAAATATTTAGAGGTGCTTCGAAAGTTTAAAAATTAAAAAAATGTATTGCAAAAGTGACTCAGTATGTACGACGCGGGACTGCTCCGAATCACAGCACAACACAGCGCTTGGCGATGAGACCCCCCCCCCACATACCGCTGCCGCCCCTCATCCATCTAATACACGATGCTAGTAGCACTCTTGCTCTACACCACGCGTCGTAACACTAAATATAAACTTCGTTTATATTTTCTTATCATCATCATCATCATTCATCATCATCATCATTTGCCAGCCACAAGGCTCTCACTCGCTAAGGGCATGGGCCTTACCAAACTCTCGCATGGTAGTCGAGGCCAAAGGAACCTGAGTCTCACACGTGACGTGAGGGCTCCCCTTTCGTGTCCATACCGCGGGGACCCGAGCCGTCTTGGTATGCGGTTTTTTGTAAAGAGTTTCCCTCTCTTGGCCATTGCTGGCATTGGACGACATCTTCTACCATGTTGGTATCGGATTTTACCCTCTCGACTGTGTCCAGGCAATTAGGAGAGGGTTTGTCTCAGTATTCGTTTGTTCTCTTCTCTAAGGCGTTATCTGCTTTTAACGAGTCTCGAGTGACAAGTAGCGAGAGACCACACATATTATAAAATCAATAGACATATATTTGCTTGGGGGTGCTGCAGCTCTGCACTGTATATGGATGAGCCGCCTGCCCTGGTAATTATTCTATTTTGAAGAAGGAATTAATATTTTTTTCCTAGACAGTTTTGTTTTCACCAAAGCTTTCATTCTTTATAGGCGTACATTATATTTTATTTTAATTCTAATTTATTACAAAAGATTATTTTTGATCTATCTTCAAACGTCAATGGATTTTTTTTGTTTACTTGTCTGGGGATTAGATGAAAAGACTCCCTCCGTTAGCATGACGTGCTCCCTCTTGAATGATTGATTCTGATGTAAATTAGTAAGTTGTTAAAACCTTATTCAAAATAATTTTTTTTCAGCATCATTTCTATTCAGTCAACATTATTAAATGATCGAAACTGTAAGTCGTGATGTTTTTCAATACGTATCTTTCCTATCTAAATAAATTGAATAGGAATGAGTCATTTATTAATTTTGATTGTTATTATTAATGATTTGCGATAATTTTCTCCTCATAAATTACCTTATTATATAACTGAGAAAAAATATGTGTTTATCAAATAGTTTATATTATAAATCATGTACTCTTTTAGCCTCCACCGATTTTCCTTATCATTATTTCATAATAATGTTTCTACGATAACTCGTACAATAGACTCGATTTATATTGAATTCATGTTCAATTTCGTAATTTGATACTCACAAAATTATGTTCTGCATTTATTGACTTAAATTTTTCGATTCGCAAAATTATTTGGAGCTGGATTTATTTATTGTGATAAAAAAAAATCGAGAAACGTTCGCCATAACAATTGCTGATTAAACCTTTTTTCTGATTAATACGAATATTTTTTTAAGTCTTTTGTAACGGAGATATACTTTTTCCATTGGGTTCTGCCACAATAATATCCGCTGCGGATCTGCCCAGTAATAAAGGATTCAAACCGAATTGGATTTAATGATATTTTTGCCTTTTCGTCACATTATATTCTTTTTGCGGCGGCTAAAGTCATTTATTACGCTGTCAAAAAAAAAGCGTTGAAAGGTGCGAGCACGCCGCAAATTTGAACATCCAATTGAATTATTTGAACAATCGCATACATATATAACCTAAGCCACGTTTTTTCGTGAAAACGGATTTCTTTCGGGCTAATGTCAAATTTGTTAGCGAAAAAAGAATTAATCATCGCACGCACAAATACGTTTTCTTTGTCAATGGCGCAAACGAGATTAGCTGCGGCGACGGCGTTGCGGTTAAGTTTGCGAATTGTTGTTGTGCAGTTGCGGAAAGAGTTCACGTGTCGCCTCTCATCTCGTCTTACGCGCTGAACCGTTAACCACAATAGAGAGCGCACCGTTACTTACGCCAACTGACATATGCCACGGCGCCCGAGTCGACAACCGCCGGTCGTCGAACCGTCCCCGGGGCTCGCCTTCCGAATTCGCCAGACATCTTGCGCACGAACGCCCGTGATATATGCGCGCACGAATGAAATCGAATCGAAAATACAGAACTCCAATTCAGACGCATGTCATCTGAAGAAGATGTCTCGTTTACCATCGAATCAATATACGACATAATTTCTTCCCTTAACATCAACTAGCCAGGCGTACTAAAAATATTATTTATTTGCATAAAGACAATGCGTGGTTGGCATTTCAGAATAACCCAGGTCGCCAATCACGCACAAAAACATAATAGTAAACTGTAACAAATAACATATAGAACAATGAAGAAAAGAAAAGAATTATAAAATCTCATATAAAATATTAACATATGCAGCAGCAAGTGGTTGAGCAGAGTAATAGCTCTGGTTACTGGAGAGTTTCTGAGAGCACCTGTCCTCACATTTGGCGGAAGAAAGAGCACACGCGAACGAGCTCGATGGTATTGAGGTGGCGTCCATAAGGGCAACTCGTTCAGTACAAGGGGGTTATGTACTGCGCCAACAGTAGTTTGACCTTCTTTTCTCAAGAGTTACATACCCCAGGCAGCCCTGTACCCATACGCCGAGCTATACACTTGGATAGTATTCAAACTCTCTCACGTAGAGATATCTAAGACATTTATTCTATATCTTCTCTAATCTGAGGGAATTCGAGGCGTCATAAGGCGTCTATATAATGGAACCTCGTATGACTAAGGTGCTATGTATGTGATGAGAATTTCTCAAGACGAAGCTCAACATTCTTGATTATCTCACACACGTCCGATTCATGTAAACCAAATGTTAACTTAGAATCAAACATCTTTACAGACGATTGCTTAGGAAGAGTTACGTTACCAAGCCTGTAATTAAAGATGATGTGATCCTTTGATCATTAGAAAATGTCATTGTTTGACATTTTCCAATATTTAATGAAAGACGATTTAATATTGCTCAATCGCGCAAAGAATCGATTTTTGCAATGGATTTTAATATATATAATAACACAGATTTTTTCTGGTAATGAATAATATCCTAATCCTCGTGTGATCCTAGAAGATATTTTTTATTTATAATAGTCAACATCAATCGATAATACTTTAAGGGGTTTAGATTACCCGTAAAACAGTTTATGATTGAGATGGTTTCTTCACCTCGAATATTCTCCAAATATCATTTTAAAAACGTGTGATTGACTGTCTGCCTACATACATACGTCTTCTCAGAAAAACCATATCCGTTATCTAACGCTAGAATCCTACTGACAATGGGTATATTGGTCATTGCCTTAAATGAATATGTTGAATCATTCGAGTTCTTCATTACATATAGTTTCGCATTGCATTGTTGAATGTGTGAATTCATGGAAGATTGAAGTCACGTAAATCTATGATACGCGCAATTCTGTTTTTATATGACACGATCGAAAAAAATAAATATTGAAACATTTCGAATAACCTCGCCATTGATCACCTAAACTTTTTGCAGAGATGAAAGTCATCATTTTCGTCCAATTGAAGACCGCAATATAACATATGAGTTTTAATATCATAAGTTTATGGGTCTTTAGTTATGAACAAAGGCATCCATTCATCACATTCCATAGTATACTGCTCACAAATTTCGTTAGCGTATGCATTTAAATAACCAAATTTGCAGCCAATAAAGATCAAGCTCAGAAAAGCCGATAATTCGGCTACCGGCCGATAAAGTGTTAAAAAAATAACGCAAATCGATTTTGTACATTTTTTTATTATTATCTAAAGCTCTATCGATACTATAAATCGATTGAAATGCTTCTTCTTGTACGTTTTAATTGGATGGATTGAGTTTATCTCTTCTTTATCGGGGAGTTATGACTGTCCACTGTATCACCGTTTTCCACGTCTAAAGAATTTATTGATATTTTAAATATTTCAGACGTAAATTGCTGAAAATAAAAACGTAAAAGCGGATATTTAATGTGCTAAAATGAAACGTGACTAGAAATTGTACGTAAACTATTAAAACCGTTCCGCACATGCTAAAAGGTTGAAGATCACTGCTCTAGAACGTATATTTACCTTGTAAAAATATAATTAGCTGTATATTTCAGATAATTAATGAATAAATGGACATAAACTGAAGAATTAATGATAATTATGATTTATAATGTCCTTGGTTTTTTTCTAAATTATTTTTAAATATACAGCTAAATTATTTGGACACATTTTAGAAAGTTGAACGACTTTCTAACTTATTGTTCAGATGTAATTATTTATTTATAAGCAAAACTATATCAACATTAATAGCAATCACTGACGTTTAATAGCAATCGTCACTCAAAAAGAAAGATTTTGTCACGTGTGTCATATTTCTCTGTGTAATTTCACATGAAATGCACGTCATATCCTGTCAATTGACCTTTAATTTGATCTGTGGACCTCCACGCCTCGTTCCGCACGTTATAGCATTGCAAACGTTTTTTTAACACACGATATTCTCGCATTGCGCTATGGAAGTTACGATTGTTTTATGATGGAGACCGCAGCAGTCATGACCGGGTCAGACCGGATTTACGATTTTGAAGCAGCCCTAAATTGGTCAATTTGTGAGGTGGCCTTTCCTTATTGCCGCTGCCTGTCTGCAAACAATGCACGTTGCCAATTTCTCCCGCTCTCCGACCTAATGAAATTGAAGTCGCACAGAAGAATGGGCATTAGCAACTGGGTCATTTTTTGCAGATGTATTTATGTGTCCATAACCGAAACGCGAGTAAGTGTACACACGTTTCCGATCAATGTGTCAATATGGGGTCCCTCTCTCGTGTATACTTTATACTTATCCCGAGAGTGCTCTCCGCAAAATGGAAGCTCTCCAGGCTCCCGGTGTGTGTTGCATTGGCAGGTCACAACTGCAGACTGTTCCGGGTCAAGGTGGGCCAAGTAGGTCAGGTCGACCGAATTGGGACACTCGATCATGCCCCACTGAAATTTCCAATTCTATCCCGCGGGTACACTTGAAACGCAAATCCGCATTAAATACTGTGCGCATTTTTTTCAGCAAAAAATATTCACGCGCCGCTGAAAAAAAATCCAATCCTTTCTCCGATCGACCCCTGTCGAATATAGCGTCAAACTGCTCATCGGTGTCAAGTAAAAGCGTCCATACTTTTTCGTATGCCTCCGGGAGTATTCCTCTTTTCCTCTCTCCGCCCGATACCCTAATTTCTTTCCGACCTTTGTTTTTCGCAAACGATTTTCTCCACCCCATCTTCGGCCATCCCGAAAAACCGACCGGGGGGATAGTTGACTCTGAGGCGACATTATTAAATTTTTGCGCCGAATTTTCTCGTCTCTATAAATATACAACACGCTTTTCGCCGGTCATTATTGCCGTATTTCGCCGCTGAAATAAATCGCGCAACTGCAATCGAAAGTTGAATCTTTGTAGGAAATCAATCGTGCTATGAATGAACAATGAAACTAATTTGTACTCGCTACATTACGCGATGGTTCAATTTATAAAACGAGATAATGGCATTCATCGAATTTTGCACTGAATAGGCCAGTTGATTTCTTGGCATATGGTTAACATGTTATTGGATAAATCATTATTTTTTTTCTCGAATGTAATGCTAGACATGTGTACCAAATTGAGCGTGATTTAGATTTGATTCCGTAGTCATACAACTAAATCATTTAAATTAACATCAGAGTATCTACTCATCTTCCTAAAACATTAGGGGGGCCGAAAAGAAATCGCGCATTTTTTTGTAATCGACATTTGATTTCAGTCTGAGTCTGAACTGCGACGAGGGAATTATCTCAGTATCTCAGTTCTTCGCACGCCAGAACAATTCCGATACTTGAATGATGAATGATGAAAGTATTTACGGATTTAGGTCTTTTCAAGTGTCCATTAGACGCACGAAAGTCTATGGAATTTTAAAAATCACATTTCAAACCCTCACAACCCTAAAGCCATTAACGAAATTTATTATCAAGACAGTCTACATCTAAATCAAGATTAACATTAACCCCCAAAATTAATTAATTACTTATATAAATCCCCGTTCGAGTTCAGATCCTCGATTATTATTAAAAATGTTGCAAAACTCGCATTTTCATTATCCACATTGCATGCAACCCTCCTATAACGCCCATGCAATAAAAACTCGCCCTATAAAAGAATACTAGACACCGTTACAAAATTTGGGGTAAGCTTTTTTTATTGTATTTTGTAAATTGAACGAAATCAATACATAAAATATTTTCCGTTCTCATATTTTAAATTATCTTGTTCTATTTTTTTTAGTTTGTTTACGTTATTTTGTTATCAACCAAGGACATTGACTTAATTTCGACCTTAAAATTTAGTGTTTTGTAGAAAACGGCTATCTAGAAGGAAGCATTATACAGTAAAACCCCAGATAACGCGAAAGTTGGGACCGCGTTATCGGGATAATGAAGCACATACATAATTTAGGGTTACGGG
>JAGXCT010035827.1:47151-84482 GCA_022495035.1 Philopotamus ludificatus | reverse complement strand
GAACATCTCCCCTTCCTCCCCATATTAAACAGTTAATTTCCCTCAAAAACAGTCTTCGGAGAAAATGGCATCGAATTAGAGATCCAGTCTACAGATTTCTATCCAATAAATATCAAGAGAGATAGATGGGTGATTTTGCCTTTCTTGTCGATGTAACTCAGCATTTGAATGATTTAAATGTGGAACTTAAGGGAAAAGAAAAGGCCGAAAAAGCCAACAAAAAATATATTTAATAAACATTTTCATCGCAATTTTCGCCGAATTTATATTTGCGTGTAAAATGATTCACGTCGTCGGAGCACAAGATCAATTTTCTTTGCGAAAATAAAACGGACAAAAATCTCAATGACAACCGTCTGTCACACACACGTCACCAAAAGAACAACATACAAATTTTTGATATAAATTTAAAACGACATCCACACACAATATGCGATATGAGCCTTGTATCCCGCGGGGCATCCGAATAATGTACTTTTTAATAAATAAATAAAATGAAATAAATACAGGCGACGTATTCTGCGTCGTTGCTTCGCAACGAGCGAATGCCACCAGACGTTTCAGAGCTGTTCAGTTCTTAACTAGGGGACATTCACTTAAAATTTTAAGCCACCAGTCTCCGCGTGATTTATATATGTATTTTACAATTGCAAAAGTAATTCGGTTCAAGTGGTTGGTGGCACTATTTAAATTGTGTAAGAGCTCACATACGATTAAAAACAATTTATTCCAGCATCAGAGGATAATTAATTAACTTTTTTTTAATCTTACGAGTGATTTATACTAATATATAAGATCTTAATATGAATATAAGCTAAACCATTAGCAAAATTTGTTTTTTATACGTTTAAAATCGAATATTAAAATATGCTGAATTCCTCTGAATATCCTTGAATTCTACATACTAGGTCATGGATAGTGCTTCAATTTTTGAAAGATACCCTAATATTATACAGTTGTTTGTTTTTTTTTAACAGAGAATCAGAGATTATGATCCTATAATTCTTGTCATGTCATGTCGAGAATTATCAAAAAATGATCGAAAAACAGTGATACAGTTATTTCATCAATTAATTATTAAACTTGTCAATATGGCTATGAAATTAAATAAGAACAATGTCAATACTTGATCATTTAGGATGTTAATCCAAAAATGAACCAAACATTTTAGTACAGTGACAATGAAAGACTCGTACATAACAGCGCCCCGGGTTACTATAATTTTAACAATTTTACTTAGATTTCCTGCTTTCCCCTACATTATTTTATCGATTGTTTTAAAAAAAAAACCGTGTCTATCACATACTCTATCTATCTAACTATCTATCGGTGCACCATCTGTGCGCTTATCTCGTGCATCTGAGTGGTGTTTATCAACTACCCTTTCGGTATCTAATCTATGTGTAGTTCGCTTCATTAAAGATACATAAATAATCAAAATCCACTGTTATTACAGTTGACATCTAGGCAGATCATACTCCTGACCGGACTTCAACCGGATTCTTTATAACTACAATGCGTAACTCAAGGCGACAGGGTCTGAGAAACTCCCCGGAGAGATGCGTCGAATTTGGGTTCGACTCGCCAGATCTGCAAAGCGAATGACGGTACCAAGGATGGACCTCCTTCACCCCGGATCGCAATAACATCCGTCGATATAGCAACACAGGACACCACCATCGTGACCACCATCTCCTCGGACAAACAGACAACCCCAGAGGGGGCAACGGAAGGAAAAGGAGCCCGCCAAACACCGATATAAACACGAAGCACTGGAGGTTCCAAAGGACAATTTTGCAAGCACAAGGCCCTCACAGAAAAGGGCTGCGAGATTTTGAGAAACCCTGAGAAACACTAAGGGAACCCTGGGAGAGGCATCTGCTAAGCTCAATATGGATCAGGCAGCTCTGTGCAATTCACATCTCACAGACCTCCTAGAACCCCTATGGAACCTCGACGCCGTCGGAGCCAAAAAAGAGATACCCACTCTGGAAGCAACCGCGGAGAAGAGAAATGGGGAATTTGCTGACCCCCTCCCTCCGGGTACCATGCAACCCCAGGGAGCACGGAGCTGCGCCGTCGCTGCAGTAGTAACTCCAGTACTGCGGCTTCAACTTCAGCGGGGAGGATGGACGGCAAGGTATCCTCTGAAGACACCAAAATTGCGATGAAAAAATCCGTTAAGTTAATGGGATACGTTCTACCAGAAATGGTGGTATAATAATATTCCTGTCAACGCATAAAGAGGCAGCGAACCTTGCCAATAGCGAGGCCCTAAAAAATGCTGGCCGCAAGGTGCATGTCCCGGAGGCAAGTAGCCCGAGAGTCATAATTTACGATGTCCCAAGGAAATGTCCAATGAGGTACTCATTGAAACCCTGAAACCTCACGGACACAAAGGTTATCAGGGGGCCTTGCGGTCGATTCTAACTCCGCAGATCACCATCGGACTGCCACTAAATTATTTACAAACAATAAGATATTCATCTTGTTTAATCCATGATCAGCCGTTAACTAAAATTATAATTAAAGGAATTCCGAAAACTCTAACGACAGACGACGCCTAAGAATATTTGGAAGACCAAGGTTTTTCAGCTATAGTCTTCTATAGCTGAAAAACCTTGGTAATAAGATGAACCAAGAACAATCGTAAAACAGATCTGCCGATGCTTCTTGTCAAGGTAAGCGATCCCAACGAAGCTAAAAAAATATTCCAAAGTTGAGATTGGTTTACGTAGTCATAAGTAAATAATTCGCCATATCAGAAGCAATGTCACCGGTGCAAGAGATTCGGCCACATCCCTCTGGATGAACAGCAACCTTCCAATGTGTGAAATGCGCTGGTCCACACTCGACACCTGCACAAAACCATACGAAACTGATCCGAAATGCTTTAATTATGGCGGTCCACATTTAGACAATGCCCCAAGTTCCAAATGAAAAACGACAGAGCTCTCACCCTTCCCCAAACTCAATACAACTCTCAATTTTCAAACCCAAACCCATTCTCTCGGTGATCTCGGACTAATAATATTAACAACACTGTCAATTCTAACTAGTGCTATTTTTTATAATAATATAATAATTAATTTAAAAATAAAATTATTGATACATAAATAACCTTTAAGTTAGTATAATATAATATGTATATCAACTATTTTCTAAAAAGAATAAAGTATTGTTTTAATATGGTATCGCTATGACAGGGTTTTAAAATAGAAAGATTCAGAGGTTAATGAACTTATTTTTAAGCTTTTAAGTATGGAAAATATAAAAAAAAATCAATTGCGTATATGCTAGAATTTTATGCTATTCAATATTAATAATTATAAAAAAATACTCGATTAATTTTCCGGAGTAAAAATATTTTTCCGTATACATTTCAGCGGTTAAAATTTCGCAAGCTTATCCCGACAAAAGTTTTGCAAAGAATCTTGGTGTGACGAGAGGTATCAGGTGCTTACGAACTTGTTTCAGAAACCACTCACTTCATTTCCATCATCGTTTCATCAAGTTTCGTATCCTTTCTAATATATTATTTAATGAGTTTTACATGGGCTTCTGTTGATATTTTTACGGCATTACTTTATCCAACAGAATCGGTAAGGCTTCAACTTTGAAAAGTCGTACAACGAAACACGTATTAATTAATAATAAAGTCTTTTGATAAATCCAAAGTTTAAATTTTTATAGTGGACCCACGTCTTTTATATTCAAATCTCGCATTATTATTATGTTTTTAATAAAAACGTACATTTTTTTAAAAAATAAAAGAAGTGAACACTCAATTTGAATATAAATAAGGGATTGTGTTGAACCCTAGAGAGTAGCAGCTGTGACCGAAAACAGAAATCTTAGGGTACGTTCTTTTTATATATTATTATTTTTCTCATCCTTTCTTTCCCATATTAGATTATTTAATAGCGTCACGTTTGATGTGCACATTCTACGTAATTAAAGTCTTTGAAGACGTATTAAATTTTGCCGTAATGTGTTGGGTGACGTGTTTGGAGTAGATTAAAATTCATTGAAGTCAAATTTCATACGAATCCATCAAATAAATATTATAATCCGATGTCTGAACCGATTAGTATTTGTATGCAAATAGTGATTTTAAAATATTATATAATAATAAAATTCGTTCCAAAAAACACATGTTTCCACGATGGAATAGATCATTACACTCTGATAAAAATCCCTATGGATCTAATATACACGATTTTGTGTTTACTTTCTTAGAGTAAGCTGTTTTCGCTTTCTTGGCTATTTTTTATCAGTTCTCCCCTGGCTGTAGTATTCCATCACAAGAGCTTTCAGACAGAGCTTCGCGATTTTTTTCTTATACATAGTCAAACAAATTTTTGAATTTGAAAAGCATCTTTACGCTTAGTTCGAACCCTTGAATAAACAAACGTATAAAATTTGCATTTAATGTAGTTTCAACTTATGCATAAATATATTTTACAACCGTTTGTTCAATAATGAATAATGCATTATTTGTCGGTTTTTACTTGAAATTTGTTTTCAATTACAATGTTAAATTAATATAATACACGAAATCATCTCGATCAATGAAGGGTTGGTCGCCTAATAATAAAAAACCCAATTAAAATTTTAATATCGCCATACAAATGAAACGTCACGATCGATCCCCCAATTTATACGAATTATTTTTAAGGACCTCTTTGTGCGTCAAATTGAAATTGATTGCGAAATATGAGTTTAATTTGGGTGGAGAAAAAAAATAATACGAATCCCCGGAGAGAGCAGAATTTAATTACAGTGTCAGAGCGAAAGGGGAGACCGAAAGTGGCAGAGCTGATGGGAGTGTAAATGAGGAGACCGGGAAACAATGGCATAACCCGCGCCCCCTCCGCCTCCGGGGGCCCTTCCAGACGGTTCCGGTCCCTAATAGGCGGGAGGTGTCGGAACTTCCGAATTTGCGGAAACGCACCGGGGAAATTGGACAAGAACCAATTTTTACCACCACGATTTAGCGCAATGATACCGAAATTATAAAAGTAAACGGCCGATAAAAACCGCCGTGCGATCTTCGGCCGTTTTACATATTAAAAAATATATGTATACATATAAAACGTACATGTATATGTAGTTGTAAAAAGTTTCGGACAGTTATGATTCCATAGATTATGTTAAAATATGAAAAAGACCACAATACGTGACCAATCATTGACGAGTATGCTATCGGATGTATCCTTAGCACCCGACCAATATAAAAAAATAATTACGTAAAAATACCTAGAAAACTAGGAGAGAGATCATTACAACCATCACCACAGGCTTTTCTGCTGAAGTTTGAAATGTGGCTGAAAGAAGCTTAAGCTCGATGGAGATAGTATAGTGCCCTATATGTGACAAATACCTCCACCGAATAAGACGCCAGTTGGAAGTGAGTAATCCAACAGATAATAGTGAGTAACATGATGCACAAGAAGAGCCTGAGGAAGACCCCATTCAATTGTGATGAGAGAATTAAAACGTGAACCTGCCTTCGCCGACAGAAAAAACAAATTTTAATAACCAGGTGATTGTCATCTATGAGGACCTATCATCGTCTTTTTAGTTTAAGTTAGTTAGAGAACGTAGCCCAAAAATACAGAAATAGGTAGATCCATACAACAATGTACACCAAACCTGGAGAAACTCACGTCGTTAAGTGACTTAAGTTAAGGTGAACAGACGTGAAGAGGACGCGTCTGTTGGGGCTTGAGAGATGGATGAATAAGGCCCAGAACCGACAAAGTACCGATTAGCTCAAGACTCCAATCCCCAATGCCCTCCTCCTTCTTCTATATATGACGAGAATCATAAAAACTCTTCGGAAGATTTTTTTTTTTTTTGAGTCGTGAAGCGATTACATATTTTTATATAAGATATTTATATATGATATGAATCCACTTTCCCTCATTTCTGAGGATCGTGACCATGTGCATGATTTCCCTTATGGAGGACCATGGACATGGTTTTCATGGGAATATATAGTGCAGTGGTTTCTTATTGCCTTCTGCATCGCAGTATTTTTTTACACTGAAGAGCGCTACTGTCCGATTTCCAGCTTATATTTTTGGCAATTTATTTTTTGGGAAATGAAGGTCTTCACCACCCCACTTCTTTGCTAAATAGCGTCACTCAGAAGTCTTCGAGGTGCTCACCACCTAGCTTAGTATAACGTCATGTCCTAGAGGTAATTACAATGTTCTATGATTGCTGCTAATCACAATAAGCGCAGATAGGATGAAGAATAAGTTCATGTAAATATGGATCTAGTCCGAAATTCCGTAAACTCATTAGATGATGAATCTATAATATAGAAATATTTTTTTAATTTAAGAAATAAAAAATCCCCAGATAGTTCAGTAATATTTTTTAACTCCGAATATATCATCCATGTTACTCGCATATTATTAAAACTACTGTTATAAAAGGTATCCCGAAGTAGATAGTCAAGGATTCCCTAAAATCTTTTAATGATTTACACGTAAAGAAAATATTGTGAGTCCTAGAAGAATTGAAAATCTAAAACAGCTCTAATTATATTGCTAAAATCTCAAACCTCTCTTCTAAGATTATAACTTAAACAACAATAATATATTCCTTTGGCACTTGGCCAAATCCCTAAGAACATCTCGGCAAAGTCTTCCCTCTTTAAAATCTAAAAATAACTCAATAGCCATTTCTCCTTTAAAAAATTCAATCATAATCATGACTTAATAAGTGGGTGTAATAACACAATTTGAGACCTTATGTTTGTCATTATGTTTTTCGAATAATTCAAAGAGGCAATAGAGACACGATGCCACTAAACAAAAATATCGATTATTCCTTGTTGACGTTTTTGGAATATACTGTAATACCACTCATTTATTGTCAAATATAATAAATAAGTATCGTATTATTGATTAAAAAATCTAACGACTAGATAATCGCTTGATGATCATTTAAAAATTGTAGCTTTATATAATAAAAAAATGCGTTACTCTTACAGATGAATCATAAATGAGTGGCGTTATAATTTATTTTAATAATTCATTATTTTTTGTTACTGTAACATTACTTTCATCCATCAGCATGACGAATGTGTACAAAAAAAATCAGTAATATAGCCATTAGGCATTTGCATACAGAGCGCGGCCGGAGCTCCGGGTCAAATGTTTTTTCGATATCTCAATATATTAACTTTTTTTTAGTATTGAAACTGAGAAAAGTTGGGCAAAAAAATTTATTGAAGCAGTAAAATATTTTACGACCTTGACGAAATCCGATTAAAACTTTGAAATTTAGATCAAATTCCATCGCGGAATATGCGGCCGCATAAAATGAGCCGGCATATAAAAAGTTTCACTCTGCCGAATGCTAAATTATTATTTTAATTTGCATAATACATAGAGTCTTGTAAACGGTGACTTTCGATGCTAATAATGCCACAGGGAATAGTGCAAAAAATATGTGATGTATTCTGAGAGACGTACATTTGAATAATTTGATTCATGGGAGTCAAACTCGATGTCATCATCAATAAAACACAAAAAAAAACTTTGATTCTTTTAATTTATGATTCAAGTTTTGTCTTTGCTAATTCTTTTAAAAATTTTAAATAAGTATTAAGCGACGATAATATTAGCGAGCATATCTCCTCCGATCTGCTAACCAAAGGGGAAAATACTCTTTGATGGTGGATGCACGAATCCTTTGTAGAATGAATTCCTGCACCAAATAAAAAATAAATCGATAACTGAATGCTCTTCACCACTATTTGTTAAAAAGTATTCGAACATCACTAGCTTATTTTATAGTATTCTATTAATAAATAAAAGCCTTATAAAAATAGACGTTGTCTGTTAACACAAAAGATAGTAAATATTAAATAAAACAATCTAGATAGGCAAATTTTAAAAAAATTGCCACAAATAGACCACTGCTATATAAAAGTAAAAATAGCAAAGATATGATACTAAGCCCTAAATTAGTGGAATTAGTAATGCAACAAGACGCAATGAATGCTTTCTAATTAAATATTTAAATAGTTTCAGAGACGTTCGTCAAAAGCTTCATGTCTATGAAACTGTCTGCCAAAAGGAATCCTTTGAAGGTTTTCTACCTACGTAGAAACAGCGTAAAATGACATTAATGACGGTGTCTGTCATTTTCCGGAGATTATCTTATGAATCAAATATACTTCATAATGTCTAAACCTTATGTGACGTAGGCTTTTAGTAATTTAGAACTAAAAACTCAGCCAAATGATTATATCATTAGATAAAGATTTTGAAGGTATATAAGTTGGGTTGGGGTGTGATCGAATAGGATACCGATAGGCCCTCGCGAGATATACGATACACAATATAAGGCCCATACGCGAAATATGGCAAGTCAGCCATACCCTCATATTGTCAAAATCCGCGAAGCGTATCTGTCATCATTAACACACTAATGACCGACTATTTATTAACTTATTTTATATATATAATTAAGTAAGTGATGCGGTGAAGAACTCAACCCCGGGCTCAAGGCTGGCAACCTGATCCGTAACAAATGAACCTAGTTAACCGGGAGGGCAACCGTCGCGGCCCTGTCTACAAAATCGGTAAGCGACAGACAACTATTGCTTTGGGTACATGGAACTTGAGAACATGGAACTCGCCTCAAGCATGTCAGTTGACAGTAAAAGAATTATTAGAACATAATATACAAGTGGCTGCTATCCAGGAGCACCGATGGATGGGTGAGGGTTTGGTGCTGATGGATGGTGCCACGGTATTTTTTAGTGGACACACTAACAAGCGAGAGGCGGGAGTGGTATTTGTGGTGGATCGACGGCTCAGCTCAAGCGTAATGGAATTCAAGCTTATCACTGAGAGAATTTGTGTTTTTCGAATTAGAGGGGGTAGTCATAATCTGTCTTTGGTGTGTGTACAGGGCCCACTGAGGCTGCAGATGCACACGCTAAGGACAGTTTTTATGCAGAGTTAAATCATATTTATAAAAGGCTGCCCGGATTGATGTAAAAAACTCTTCTCGGTGACCTGAACGTGAGGGTTGGACGGACGATCTACTTACAGACCGACGATCGGGGC
The DNA here is from genome assembly GCA_022495035.1 of Philopotamus ludificatus. NCBI lineage: Eukaryota > Metazoa > Arthropoda > Insecta > Trichoptera > Philopotamidae > Philopotamus > Philopotamus ludificatus. The sequence goes on along the minus strand of JAGXCT010035827.1, from coordinate 75,387 downwards.
TCACAGTCTACACCGTCAATGTAATGATAATGGCGAGAGGCTCATAGGACTCGCGACCTCGAACGGAATGGTAATAGCTAGCATTACATTTCAGCACAAAAATATTCATAAATACACCTGGATATCAGCCGATGGCGTAACGAGAAATCAAATCGACCACGTTCTCATTGACCGACGCCACAGGAGTGGTGTTAGTGACGTGAGAACCATACGGGAGGCCGACTGTGGATCCGACCACTGCCTGGTGAGAGCCATATACACTTCAAGTGTTCTGGATTCTTCCCGGTGGCGGAAAGAGGTTCCGCAAGATAGGAAGAGCCGTGTTCTCAGGATTCGGCGGCTGACATCGAACAACATTGGTTGGGGTTAAGAGGTGTCATAGTATCCGTCGCGGAAAACTGTATAGGTATACTGGGGAGAGGGACAAAACGGATTGATTTGTCAATTCATACCGTTTGGTAGTACTACCGCAAAAAAATGAGAATGGCATTCCTTATGAGAGGCACACGATTTAGAAAACAAGAATATATTCGAGCCTCTCGTGAAACACGTCGGATATTAAAATCGGCCAAGCGCCGTTTCTTTGGCGAGTGGGTGGTCAATACTGACAGACTGGGGCGAACCCAAAACAATTTTACAAATATATTAAAATGGTGACGAGATCCGGTATGATCAGATCACCCTAATATAAGAGGATGAAGGAGTACTAATCTCGGAGCGAGCCGATATATTAAGCCGTCAGAAGCGGTACTTCAATCGACTTCTTAACGGCTAAACGGAATCAAATATAAATCAGAATGTCGAACTTACATTCCTAAATACAAATAACATATAACACCCCTCTCTCATAGAGTTTGAGGAGGATAATATCCCGATAGATCTTATTAAGTGTTGCGGCAGCACTCTATCACGGAAAATGTATGATCTCGTGGTAGCCGTATGACGGCACGAGTTGATGCCTTCCGGATGAAACGTGGCTGTAATATGACCCTCACATAAAAAAGGAAACAGCCAGAAGTGCGAAGATTATCGAGGGATTTCAGTTCTGAATGGGACATATAAAATATTTAGTAAGATCGTATTGGTGCGTCTCGTTCCTTACGCGGAGGACTTCATAAGATACTGACTAACAATGTGGCTTCAGACCGGGCAGATCCACGTTGGACCTGATCTTCACGATCAAACAGATGATCGAGAAGTCCTGGGAGTATAGCATTGATCTTCACTCCATATTTGTCGACTTTTGTCAGACGTATGACAGCGTACATAGAGGAAAATTTTGGAGTGCCACGAACGAACTTGGCCTCCCGAAAAAGCTAATTAACCTAACAAGGATGTGCGTTTCGTGTAAGGTGAGCAGGATAAGAACGGTTGGGGCTTTGTCGCAGCCGTTTGCAGTTTCCAGGGGAGTGAGACAAGAGACTATATCCCCAATATTATTTAATTTTGCTTTGGAGGCGGCTATGAGAGGCGCACATCAGGTCCGACACGCCGATTCTTGGAGGGATGCGGTACTGCTGGCATAATATGACGATATTGATATTGTCGGTCGCATTAGAGATGAGGTTGTCGAGTCGCTCGGTGCTTTCATGGCAGCGGCTTCCAACCTGGGTCTGGAGGTAAATTGGTCCATGACCAAATATATGATGGTTTCGCGATCGGACGGAGAGGGGACCTCGGTGGGTGTGGGGTTCGGGTCTATTGAGTGCTTTAAATCATTCAAATACCTGGGCACCACAATCACCGAGGACATTTCTGAAAGTATAGAAATCTCTGCATGCATTTTCTTGATCGGTTCGAGAGAAAAGTTTAAAGACGGATCTTCCGACGGCGTCCGGACGAGGCTAGTCCCGGATATAGAGACATGCGTTCCAATAACGAAGTCATGGCCACGTATGGGGATATACCATTGTCCTCATACATTTGCAGGCATCACCTACGCTGCTACATACTACCATAAACTCTAAGCTTGGGGGAACTCGCCTTGTTGGGAGGCCAAGACTTCGGTGGAGAGACAGGGTTGAGGCAGACGTCTCTGTTGGGGCTTGTGCGATGGATGGAGGAGTCCCGGGACCGGCAGAGATGGCGTAATGTCCTACAGGTGGCAGGGACTCGTTTGGGATTTAATTTAATTTTTAATAAGTCTCTATTCAGAAATATAGAAGTTCTTTTGCTATACATAGGTCTATCATTAGTTTTTTTTTATTGCTATAATGGCTCCTCAAAGGTAGGCTGAGCAATTAGCCTTACCGTAGGAAGAGCCGTTCAAAAAAAAAAAGAAAACCCCGTCTAATAATCCCCATACTGTCTCGGTCTAGGCTCGCTCCGCCTTCGCCGTGCCGTTCTGCCACTTTATTTATATATTTATCATGCTGTGTTATCTATGCCTTTTTTCACAATGTATTCTTTGAGGTTTCTAATAAACAAAAAATGAAAAAAAAAGTGCTATACATAGGAAATATATGATTATGTATATTCTTTCGAAGGTCCGAAATTAATGTACAATATCGCATTCAGTTCATTTAATTTCTCAAAGGTTAAAAAGCGCTTAAATTATATATTGTTCGAAGAATCATGTTCACCAAACAATGAGTATTTACTTCTTGGGAATGAAGCAAATATTTCTCCATTTATGTAAAAAAAAATGCATTGTATTACACAAACAAAATTTGGGTCGATTCCTCTGTGGAAACATTTGATAACGACGACTTCTTGGTGTTTTGTCGGCCTAGAAGCAATTAAAATAGATTTTAGAATGTCCTTAACATGATCATTCTAGATCCTAAAACCTTGCTTAGCTCCACAAACATGATAATTATAACTGCATGAATTGACTATGTGGACATAGACAGCTAAAGGAAAATTCACGCACTTAATAATTTACAAATAAAAACAATAGTGGAACGTAGTGCTTTAAGCTTGTTGATGACAAACAGGGTAGGCTATCCCCTAACGCTACTGTGTCATGCCAAACATATGTAAATCAGAATTTATAAGTCATATACATAAAAAAGATTCCAAAATCTACGTCGAAAACTTCCAAGTTATGCATGTTTGCCAAAATTGTAAGTATCGTTTATAAACAACTGTATGCTACATGCAAACAACATTTCGACCTAAGTCAACATGGTTTCTTAAGAGTAAGTCACTGACTCTCTCAAACGGCTTTATTACCGAGACCATGGACAACGGAGATGTCATGGACATAGTGTACACGGATTTGCTAGGCTAGATCATGTTATCCTGCTTCAAAAACTGGGGTTGAGATGGGTAGCTTCATATATTGATCGAGGGTGCCAAGCTGTTATAATTAACGGATTTAAATCTAACTGGCGCAATATTCCTTCGGGCATACCTTAGGGCTCACTTCTTGGACCTGTGGTGGTTATCTTTGTATATTTAATGATTTTATATATTCAGTTTTAATTTATAATATAATATTGTATGTGTTGTTGCAATCGGGTGTAATGTTACATGAACCCGATTGCTGTTATTAATTAAGCAATTAATTAAGCGATTATATATATGGGTCCCGGTGGTACCGGAGATCTGAGAGAATAGAGAAAGGTCTCGTGACACTCTTTGCCGACGCAATCACTGTAATTATTTTCAAAATATTTATTAATAAAACATTATAATAATTATTCTGTTTAATTTGACGAGTGTAAAGGATCGTTGTCGTCCTGGCCCCGCAAATCATTATAAACGATATTGACGATTGCTTCATATCCTACCATTATATTATCGACGTGTCGTAGCTGATATATTTTTACTTATACTACGAGGCGATATTAACTGCCCTGACATTCTAAGTAAGTTGTTCAACTTGTGTTGGTGTGTATTTTTTTTCGTTAGGCCAAAAAAAGATTGGGAACCTATGATTTACATGATCAAAGATGCCCTCTAGGGCAAGAAGCACGTCTTGTCATATGCAATAGCGAGCACATGCCATCTCATATACCTACATGTTTACTATACATAGGTGAACTAATTCAGTTTTTGGTATTTGGACCAATATGGGGGCAAATGAAACACGTGCTATGCATACAGCCTCTCTTAGCGTATATTACGCCACCGAAACTGTTTCCATAAACATAATATCGCATGCCCTCCTCCTCTCAACTATATATCCATTTCATTCTCTCTTGGCAACGACTCATGCAAGCTTTTACAAATTGGCGTATTAAACCTTTTTTCTTGTTGCCTAATGTTGCGTCGTTACGAGTTCAAGTGCTGCTCTCTATTGTTGCACTTGGCCACTACAGCTATAAACATGTGGTGGCTAGATAAAAATGCTCTGTTTGGCATAATGTATGTGGAGACTGTTTAAATTTAAAACATTTCCTTGTCTACAAACATAGAAAACCGTTATAAACTCAGACACACAAAATCCAGTCTTGTTCTTATTCCAAAAACAGTATAATTACATCGAGAAACATCCCAGAGTGTTTATATAAACACAGGTCTCAAGCAAAGGACACACTTAAAAGACTCACAATAAATAATAATGAAAAAACAAATATATGGTTTACATTTGGAATTTTATCCAGAACCAAAACACAGAGCTTACAATAGGAAACCATTGCTTAAAAATCCAAAGAATCCAGGAGATAAATATACCATATGTATAGCAGGATCCTACTATAAAAGTTGCTTAAACCACAGATAATAATTATGCTATTCAAAACCACAGTTGATTATCTATGCTTAAAACATGGTGCATGCCTTAGGAGAAGAAGCCGTACTGGCTAAAAAAATCTAACCGAATGGAGAGCAATATATGAGGTCCAGAGATCTACCGAGACAATGATGGCTCGAACTGGAAGATCTCAAAATACTCAAGGTTGCAGAAAGTGAAGACCACCCCGGATAGAACTAAATGAAGAAACATTAAGGCTAAACCTCTCAAGGGGGTATAGCGCCAAGGAATCATTAAATACAATTGTAAATGAATCATGCGTTATTCCTGAGTTGGAATCAGCATCTCGTCAAGTTACAACGAACGTGGAATATGGTCAGAGACAATTTCCCATACAAACACCTGCAAATGATAATGCAAATATAACGCGAGGAAAAATATCAAAAAAATAAAATCTCACTCTGATTTCGAACTCGAGGAAATTATCAAAATTTAATAAATAGCCAAACGAGAACCATCTCGCATAAAAGAACAAACGGGCATCATGAGGGCTAAAACCTAAAGCTGTCGTACGTATCTTCGTAATATGAAAACGATTCTTAAATGGCCTCACTCAAACCATTTATTTCATCGTTCTTGTAATTTACAAAGCCGTGTTGCTCGGTACTTTCTCGACCATCCTCAATGGATGCTCGCACGAGTCTGTGTTCGGACCTTTATTTAGGAATATTTTTGTGACAATCTACTTAAAATTAATTTACTGATGTGCATATTCTTGCATATGCCAATAATATTACTTTAGTTGTCGAGAGGCTTGCTCTCGAGTTTTGCTAGAGAACAAAGCCGATATCGCCCTTAAAGCCACGCGAAGCGACTTTTGAACAGAGAGGTGGAATCCCTCCCCTAGAGCAGCGCTCCGCAACCGGTGTGACGTGGCACACTGGTGTGCCGTGAGCCGAATACAAGTGTGCCGCAGTCAAATACAATGTATTCGAAATTTTACTTCACTTCTCCGAAGTTCCATTAGATGTTTTCTGGATTTACGTTAAAAAAAATATCCTCGCACTTCCGACAAAGCAATTTTAACACTACTTACATTTTCGACGACATATTTATGTGAGCAAAGTTTTTCAACTCTTCTATTAATTAAAAATGATAAGCGGTCATGCTTAAAAGGTTTGGACCAAGAACTTTGGGTTGCACTGTCAAAAATCGAGCCGAACATAAAACTTTTGTGTTCATTGAAACAAGCGCAGGTATCACATTAAATAATTAATATTTTATAATGATTAAAAGACTGCGTAAAAAAATATGTTATTGTTTTATGTATGTATACTTTTCAAATAAAAAACAAAAATTTGTGTATCAATTTAATACCTATATATTTTAGCTTTTGGAATTCTAGGAAGAATTTCGGTGAGCCGTAGATGAAAAAAGGTTTCGGAGCACTGCTCTAAAGGGTGGCAATCTATCTCTTCTTTCCTGATATTAGAGCCAGGCTAAAACGTAGGTGGTGCTTCCCAGACTTTTCTCTTCTTCAAGGTTTGAACTTGAAGAAGAGAAAAGAAGAATCGTCCGTCAGGACCTCAACCACGTTATGTGGTCCTGTGCTCACTTGGACGTCGCCCCTCACGATTTACACTATGCGTCTAAAAAAACCTGTTTTTGTTCATTAACAAGCTTGTATATCTGTTATGGATGAAACTATGTCAGTTCAGTCTGACACAGCTTCGTCCTGGATACAAAAGTAAAAGCTAATAATCGATGCCAAAGATCCAAAGTCCAAATGACATGATTTTTAAATATTGAAACCAAAATGATTGGGTTGACCAAATATATTACATTATTTCGCCTTGAAAGCGTATGTAGCTCAACATTGCAAATTCGTCGCATTTCTAACATTTGTATAAAAATGTTTATCAAATCTTTATATGGATGAATGGCGCTTTGGAATCTTTCTGTCATGCCATTCATTCATCGTAGTCAAAAAAATAAATAAATTTGTTAAAACTGTCAGATTTGTGGAAATTTTCAAAAGTTATTCCTATTTTTAAAAAGGAGATTAACCGGATATTTATATTATATACCAATAGCTGGCTGTTCTACCCTATATTCTATAAGGGAATATTTCATCATATAGAGAGTAGAATCATGGAATACCATAAATTTCGGTTTATTCAAATTGTTATTTAAAAACATACACATCAAGTCATCTTCTGTAATTTCTCAATCTTTACAGATGACTTAAAACGTTTTACTAAATCATTTAATTCAAGAGGAGGTGTTTTTTCGCTGCAGCTAGTCATTAATTGTTTGGAACTACAAATCGTCTCCAGCTAAATGTTGGGATATCTCGGGAAATTACATTTTCTTTATCAAAAGAATTTCTAAGTTTTAATTCGGAAAGTAACTCTTTCTAAACAACCGTCAATCAAAGATCTAGGAATTTGTATGGGTTCCTAGTCCTCTATATGGCGAGTTTCTATAGCGTGTCGTAAGTTGATCAGACTTACCATAAATGATTGAAAAAATATGGTTAATAAATCAGTATTTTAAATGTATGCAAGTTTTTGCCATGGTTGTAAATTTAATGATATAAACAATTCTAAGCTTATTCTAGGCCTGTGGTAGAATTACCATAAATTCGGTATGCTCATACGAAATGCAAATATGGGGTTTAGTTGCAAATAATTAAATAGTATGAGACTTAGTGAATGTTATATGATTTATGTCGATCTCTATAATTCACTATGACCTAAAAGTGAAAACCATAAAGGAAGCATCAAACTCGAAACAAGATGGAAACGTATATTTATAATAATTTAAAATGCAACAGATTGTATTTAATTTAATCAGGTAGAACAACTTTAATAATTAAAATTCATTATAAGATATAGTGTAAAAAATAATATATTTAGAATAAATTATTTAGGCGTTCATTTAATATTTTTTTTATAATAGAAATGTCTTAATTTGTTAACTCTTTGATTACATATTTAACATCCTGTACATGTAGCAATTACAATAATAGCAATCCGTATTAAATTGGTAGCCGATTATCCGATTGTTCCAATTGGACAGGGTGATATTTGGTCGGTTGGGCATTAACCCGGATTTCCCAATGCCCTTATTAAAAAAAAATACGCAGCATCCCCGGGGAGGCATTACTCCAATTTACAATCGCACATTGCCATTTTGGAGAATAGCAACGTTTCCTGTTATAGTATCAAACAATTTTTGAGACGTCGATGCTAGAAATATTCTAGGAAGCCATTAAAAGTATTCGTGTATACAACAATAAAGGAAAACTTTCATAATTGATAGCTTTTCTTTTATGCCCGAACGAATTTTCTCATAAACGACGACAGGAATATCGTTCGATTCTTTTTTTTGTTTTCGCTTTATCCGGGGCATAATTTGAATTTTGTAATACACGAGTTATTTTGTTCCTTCGAAATCTTAAAAAGAACAGGATATGAAAGAGCCCAAGTTTGAACATTAAAGTTTATCTACGGCATCTCTCAAACAACTCTTTTCGCCTTAACCGTCCGGTACGAGGCGGACAAAGAGAAAAAAAACTGATGGCTTTCTTTTAAAGCAAACTTTAATATAAATTAAGGCTTCCATTCAAACACGATTTCGAAGTACTTGGCCACGCTTTTAAATATTTAAAATTCGTTAAATAATAAATTAATGCGTGCTGAAATTTCGCGGTGGCAAATGTTTTTAGCGTCTGAGGAATTTCTGAAGTTGACGGTCGCATTCAGGGAAGAACTAGTCAACTAACTGCAAACTACTTCCGAAATAAAATAAAAAAAAGCCGTGTCTTTTGTTCAACTTTGCTTCAACAGTTTATTCACAGAGTGGATAATGTGGTACTTACTAGTAATACCAGTGGTTCTAAAATTGTATTTAAACATCATAAAGTGTTAAAAAAGATTAAATATATTAATTCAGAACAATCGAAGCTAATATTGGGAGCCACTGATGTAGTTTTTATACATCAAAGGATTTTAATAAGAAAAGCTATTCAAACGTTCTTTCTCTCTATCCCGCGATAATATTTTTACTTCTTTTGTGATGATGATGGAATGAGTGGAGAAAGCAATTTATCCCGAGGAAATTTTAAATTTATCGACAAGTAATGTAAGCCAAATAATACGATATTTTTTCAAGCAGAAATAAATTCTACATATAAAAATAGAGGGGAAAAAATATGCGGAATAATTTTCTCATTATGCCAAAGAGGCCAGCTAATGCCAAAAAAGCAAGTTTTATACACATGAAAGATGTACGAGGACTAATAACAGGATTGTGGATAGTTGTTAGGCAAAGGCTTCAGGTTTCATTTTCTTTTGTAGTGGAAAAACTTGTCGGTTATTTGTCTGAGATTTTCCGCAGAGGATCATCGGGCTTCGGATACTCCGTCCATCCATCCGTTCGCATCATAATAAGTGGAGTTTGATAGATTCCTCCTAGCCCACCCTATTGTGAGGAAACTTTTTTCATAATGTGCCTTAAGTGGGGACCCGTCTTTCACATTTGTATTTTTTTCCATACCAGAGCGTTGTTTTTATGGGATAAATAAGTACTTATCGATGCTATTGAATGGTCTCTTAACTCCTTACGACCTCATGCGAATATATTGAGGATGAAATATCTATAAAAAAAGGGATCTAACCTAAATCTATAATATAAAGGGTAATGGAAGTATCAATCTGTAGAAATGTTTAAAAACATTTTGTTTTATATTATCTAATAAAATTTTATTAGATAATTAAACATTTATTGCAATTGATGTAGATTGCATAAGAAACTGAATTATTGTATAAATAAGATTATAAATAAACCCTCGTTATTTTTATTGATCTCAATAAAAAGCAACATTATGAGAATACTTAAATGATCGCATTATTTAATGATTTATTAATAATCGAATATAAAAAATACACAACAATTCGATAACTGAAAACAGTCCTGGAAAAACAAAAAAAAATCTTTTATGCAAAAGAATCTATTAATTTTTATTGTATTTTAAATTTGGACAAAAAACATTAAAGAAAAATTCACGAAAAACGCACCACTACATTTCGCGATCTAATTCGACCCAATATTTATATGTTTTTTTATTGAATAATAATAGTCGTCGTATTTGAGACCACAAGATTTTAATTTTTCTCGTATAACTCTTTTAATATAAATCTTACATGTCACAAACTTATTATATTTGTCTAAAAGAGACTAAAAAAAAAATATGGCTCTGATCCGCAATTGCGAAAAAAATGAAAACAGCAATATTCGCTTCTGTTGCAATGGGCACGATGTTTTTTCTCGCCCGCATACGGTACGATGTGAAAGTGCGAGTGAAACCGTACTAGTCACACGTGCAGCGAGTGCGTTCGTGCGTCACATACGCTTTATATTAATTAGTAAAAAGATACAAATTATGAAGTATATTATGAATAACTATTTTTATTATTAGAATAATACATTTTTCAGTATTTTAAGTCGAGATATTGACAAAGAGTTCATCAATATCTTGACTTGAAGTACTTGGGGTCTATATACCATAGTAAATAGACACCTTTCAGGTGACGCAGTTGTTTTCGGGCTACCGTGACGGTTCGATTAAAAGAAATATTCATTGGGAAATGAATAAGAAACATTTATATGGTTTGATCTGATATTCGATACAATAAAAGACTATTTTTTTATATTAGATTTTAAAAAACTTTTGGTTTAATATGTCTGGCCGACATGATAGAAAAGTTTAAAGGTTTACAATAATGTATTTGCTTTTTAGTTATGCAGATTAATTTATAAAATAACTTTTATTTTATCGATAGAATGAATAATATTATTTTTGCCGGTTGATTTATTAGAGCTTTGTCAGATATTTGCCAAAATCAATTCTGCTTTTATAATTCTTAGAAAAGGCAAAACGTTTGATTTCATGCTATGCTATGCTGTGTGCAAATACATTCGCAACGAGTGCAGCTTATGGGAAAATTTAACTTTTCCAGCTAGACGCTACGTGAGGTGAACGGGAACAAGTTTGTTCTTCACCTAACACATGTGATATTTGAATTATGGCTCGAGCACCGAGGCATTACGCTGAATAAATCAAGACACCATAGTTTCCATTTAAATTCGATACAAATTTGCGAAAATCCCCGTAGATTAACACCCGGCCGTTGGCGTGTTAGCAAAGATTTAATCTTGATAATGGCGGGGAGGTTAATCGCGGCAAGTAAGACAAAAAGAAAGATACGATCCCCGGGGATGAATCCAATTGTGTATTTATTCATGGTCTAATTTTATTTTGGCATTTGATAATGCGAAACACTCATCGCCGACGATTCGGCCAATAATAATAATCATAAATTGTATTAGCGCGAGCTGAGCGAGATTCTGCAAAACTTTGTCCCAAGGTGCCGATATATCGGCTTTTTTCCAACTTTCGCGAAACCAATACATCGTCTCTCCACTTAGAGCCGGGATTCGAGGGACTTGTAGGTACACTTTTTTTTTGTTCTGCGGAACATTCACAACGTTTTCGCTATCGCCAATAATAAATGTGTTATGTCATTTAAATAGATAATATTTGTGGCATTTTCAAGGAAAATGCTGACCATGTTTTGTCGGAAGTAATAGATGTGGTATTAACAGTGGGTGCATTTATCAACGGAATGTTTTTGCGACTCTGATGGAGCAATTAATCCTTGTGACTCAACGACACGACATTACTAGAAAATAGAACAAAACATTACTAGTATTATTAAATCCAAATAAATATATATTAGGTTATACGGAGAGAAATCTATTATTTTCATACTGTTTATTGGTTTCGATTTTAGTTCAAACACGGTGAAATGCGCATTATTTTATTACACCGTTTGTTAGCAAACATTTCAGACATTATATGCTATTTTCCAATGATCGAAGTTCCAACCCAAGTACACAAAAAGGCTAGCCGTGCTATTGGGTATCCCAAGCTTTTTTTTTATTTTAAATATAAATCTAATATAAATCCTTCACGTTACAAACTTTTACTATTTGTCTGAAAAAGTCTAAAATATAAATATTAAAAATAATCATTGTCCTTTATTATCTGCAATTGCAAAAAAAAACAACAATATTCGCTTCTGTTACCACGCGCGCGATGCTTTTCTTCCCCCTCACATCCGGTACGATGTGCCGAGTGCGATTGAAACTTTCTGACGAGGGCTCAGTCATATTGATTAGTTAAAAATCCAAAATATTGATCAAATTATGAATTATATAATGAATAACTATTTTTACTCACTATTATATTGACTTGAAATGCATGGGGTCCCTGAAAGACCCCCTTTGGACGACGCAGTTTATTTATGAGCCGCGTTACGGATGGATTAATGATGGTGATGGGCGATTGTAGACAGAAAGCATATGTTAATTTTGATTGTGGATTAAAATTATGTAATAAAAATTTACAATATGCCTCTTAATTAAAAAGATCATTAAAAGACTTGTTTAAATTTTATACGAAACTACCGAAGAAAATATCAAACAGCCGCATTTCGATCGAATTGTGACCAAAAATTAAAATTGGATGAAAGTGATTCACCAAACAGCATTAATAAATTAAAATATAAATAAATAACTAAAGCAGATCATTATTGTAAATCGTCCACTTGCTTGGGTTTCGGAAAAACAATAAAAATCATTTTATTTTTTTTATATAAAATAATCAAGAAGTTTTTTAATCAAAATATATTTAGAATGAAGTCCTAGAATAATTATAAAGTATTCAAATAAAGCTAAAAGCGAATAAACAGAATTAAACTTTTTAAGCACATTATTACCTTTGTTCCTTTAATCACTTTCAAAATGTCAAAGAACATAGAAGTGAATAAATTGTAATGATGATTATATTAACAATATTAACCTGGATGCTTTTAAAAACATTCATATAAATTTCGAAATTTTATTTTCATAATTGTGCACAGATTTTCAATAGGATTCGGGTTGAAACTATTTTGTTGCGACACGAATTTAATTTTATTCCCAATGTTTTGTTTTATTTTCAGAGAACTTTGACTAAATTGAATTATTTCTGAAATAAACGAATCGGAAAAGTATGTAAAAGATTTAACGATTGACATAGGCCTCGATGAATTCATATTTTTAAGCGAATTATTAAAAAAAACTTAAATAAAACCTTCGTATAAAAAAAGTTGTACATATGCCAGCGGTTTCCAATCTGGGAGGGGCCAAAAACTTTCTAAGAAATAAAAAATTTCATACCATAATATTTACAAATACATAAAACTTTGTAACATATCAGTAAAAATTCGGTTAATGAATGTTTATTTTTATTTTTCTTTCATTTTTATATATTTAATTCCTATGTGTGTATGTGTGTATAGGAATTATGCAGGGGTCAAACATGTATCCATTTGTTCAAAAAGACAAAGTTACAGCTTTCATAAAAAAGTTAAAATTATGGAAATCAAATCTAGAAGAGAATGAGTTGTATATGTTTTCACTTTCAAAAGATTTCTGGGCAACAGCCAATATTGAGGCAAGTTAAAATCTATTTCTCGAACACTTGAATGGTTTAGTGCTTTATTTTGCCAATTATTTCAAAGACCTTGATTTCTCAAAATTTATGTGGGTACAGAATCCATTCAACTACAATGAAGAAGACGAATTTGAACTGAAAACTTTCGAAAAAGAAAAATTGATAGAATTATCATGTGATAGCTCACTAAAACAAAAGTTTCAAAATGAAACTATGATTCAATTTTGGATGAATCTTAGTGGAGAGTACGAATCATTGTATTATAAAGCAGAGCAAGTGCTTCTACCGTTTGTAACCTCGTATTTATGAAACGGGTTTCAGCACCAGCTGCGATGAAAACGAAACGAAATATCGAGCCAGATTAATAGTCGAAAAGGAGCTACGAGTGGCACTCTCCACACTGCCCCCAAGATTTGAAAAACTTTGTGCTAATAAAAAGCAACATCCTTCGCATTAAATGTTGGTGCGTTAGATTGATTAGTAATTTAATATAAAATTAAATGTTCATATGTATGTACAGGTTCGTATTTAGTTTGGTTTTTCTAAAACATGCAAAACCTTGTCATTGTTCTGTTAATTGTTTGTATTATAACAATATTTTTTTTGGAAATAAAGTTATTATTATTGTCTTCTATTAGTGTCTATATTAGTATATATATTAAAAAATTAAAAGTAGGGAGGGAGGCGCGAAAAAAAAAAATCTTTTTAGGGAGGCGTGGTAGCATAAAGCTTGGAAACCGCTGACATATGTTGTAATAATTTACTTCTGATAACAAGAGTGTTCCAAACTCGGAAAAACTGTAATTTTATTAATGTTCAGAATCAATTGACCTCATTTTATATGAAGTTTTATATTTGACAGCAAATTATAGTACAATATAGTAATAGTTTCTTGTATTATCATTGCATTTTAGAATATATTAAAATTAAAAATGTTGAAGATTTCGTAAAAATCGATCCGAATGAATATTTTTGAAATTTCTAAATCGGACGTTCATTTGAAGTGTTGCATAAAACATTTTGGCATCGAAGTCCAGCATTCCATCCCCCATCATTTTCAATTCGGCGCAAATCGATTCATCGATATCCAATCGATTACCCGCACCGTTGAATTGGCTCCGATTGTAAGAGTTGGTTGGCACGACTGACTAATTTCGCGAGTGTGCCAACTTGGCCACGTGTTACATCATAAATCAGACTCTAATGAATCGTTCCGCGATCGATTCGCTCCGGATATACCGCAGAATGCACACACATTCCGCATAAAGACGGATCCGTACACGAGATCGGCTAATGAAGCGACCGAACATTCCGCCTACATTACCGAGATAATCAAAAAATTCAAATTCTATCAATTTATCCGACGCGGTTTATCTGGCGCGCGTATTTAACAGGATTATTCGCGTTTTATTCTAGCCTCATCTCATCAGTGTTCAAATATTACTTATTCACTCTAAATTTCCATAGGTATTTCCGGGAAAATTCTCGTGGAAAAATAAAAAAAAAATGAGCGTCATGTATACGTATACGAGAGCCCCTGCGTTTGTATAATGTCGTTTTTACACGACATTCAAGGAATGTACATCCACACGAATCAAATACATTCTTGGCGACGAATGAGAAAAAAAATGTATCATACCCATTGCGAATTCAATATCGCCAGAACGACGTATTTCAAAGGGACGTATTTCTCCTTTTGCGCTGATTTTTAAATGTAATTTGGAAAAATTCGAGTTAACTGTAAGGAATAATTCCTTTTTTTCGAAATAGAAATGTCGCCCGTGTACCTTGTCGTCGGCAGTAAAGGTCTCCGGGACCGTTTTAGACCTTTTTTATTGCCCCACTATATGTACTTGCGAGATCGTCTGACTTTTGCGATAAAAGTTTGCCAGAATGAATGTATCGATTTACATTTTTATTACGTGTACGATTTTATTCAGCGCCGATTTTTTGATTTTCAGAAACTGTATTTTTATTATCCGGGAAATGCGCTATCAATGGAGTCGGGGGTCATATAAATTTGCAACGAGAAACCCCACACACTGTTTATTACAACTCAATTTTTAACTTTTACTCTCCACTTATTTATTAAAAATAAAGGTCTTATGTTTTTTTTATATTTGTTTTATTTATCTAGCTCATTACTATTATTATACATTTACATTTGGATACATTTTCCGACCAATCTGTCTAATGAGATTTGTAATGTTTATCTACTTATAACTATTAAAATGTCTCTAAACGTCATAAGATTTTTATAGCAAACAACTTGAAACATGTCGTTTTTTAATCGGTTATCAAATCGAACCTTATAAATGTTTCTTATTCATTTTCCCAATGAATATCTCTTTTAATAAATATGAAAAAAAATATAATGAGTAGATTCGACTAAACGAAGTAAACATATGCAAAAATAACTCTAAATATGCGATAGATATTTAAGTTTTAGGAAAATCAAATAAAAATCTGAATCACGTTACTCTAATGTATATTTATTTATTTATTTGACTATGGTGGATGGATGGCATACCAAAATATTCCAAAGCGCCATTCACTCTTATATAGACTCTAAAGATTCTAAGATGCAGAGGGAATGAGTCTCTCATACTTAGATTAACTCAGTGTCAAATCACGACACTGGTTATTTTTTTAATATTATTTCAGTTGGATTAAAATTTATATGATTTGTTTTATAAATATTGATTCAACACAGGATAGGTCGCATTAAATTAATTAATTCCAACATTATATCCATATACAGTGAAACCTCCTATAACGTGGTTTTCTATAAAATATAACCCACGCGTAAACAAACTAAAAATAGAACACGATCATTTAAAATATTCAAATCGAAAAATGTTTGATGTTACGATTTTGTTCAATTTACAAAATAAAATTATAAAGTCCTATCTTTAAATTTTGTATTAGTGTCTAGATTTGTATAGCGCTTATTTCTATAGCGTAATCTTGATTTCTTTGCTGTGGAAGGCTTACGGTATGTGAACCTTTATAATATTACAATATAGATTCCGCCCGAAGATTATTTGTAATTCAACAAGATGTTATTGATTAATTCAGTGGTTCTTAACCGGTGCACCGGTGAACCGCGAGCTTGTTGCAGGTGCATCGCGAAAAAATGGGTAAAACCGAAAAAGTAGTTGGCGAAATTATGAAAGTCGACGAAAGTCGATTTAGTCGAATCGATCGCACATGTTGTCGCTGGCTATTTCACTCTCGGGTTTGAGATCCTTCAAAAACTCGCATATTTGAAAAACTTTGCATTTCTATGCAAGCTAAAGATAAGTCGTTGCTTTTTCACACTGAAGTCAGGTGGTTATCTAAGGGTAAAGTTTTATCTAGATTCATAGCACTTAAGAATGAGTTATTAATCTTTTTTCGAAATGAAGGTATGGATGATTTTGTTAAATGTCTTCAGAATAATGATTAGTATACTAAAGTGGCATATAGATTATTTAAATAGATGATTATTATCTATTATACATAACACTTAACATAAAATGATTTATTTTCACTCAACGAAAACATTCCCGAGGAAATTATTTCCGCGATAATAGATCATTTAACTTTATTAGAAGAAAATATTGCACATTATTTTCCTTCTTTAAATATAGAAAATTATGACTGGATACGAAATCCATTTGCTACAATTGATACACCGTATTATGGATTTTCATACGCCAAAGAAGAAGAATTAGTCTCAATGTCGACTGACCGCACTCTAAAATTAAATTTTCCGAAATGACCATGGAGGACTTTTGGATTTCTGTCCAAGATGAATCCAGTTCTTTACATGAAGGCACTGAAAATTTTGTTACACTTAACAATAATAACTAATATGAAAACTAAAAAACGAGAAAGACTTACAAATTTAGACTAAGAATTGAGGGTAGCTATATCAAATATTCGACCGAATATTTCTGATATCTGCAAAAACCAACAAGCTCCAAGTATCCCATTGATTGATTTTGATTGATAATATAAATTACATTTTTTATTGCTAGGACGTCATTTTGGGTGGATAAGAGGCGGAAGGGAAATGACCCCCTTTCTAGATTTCCTTCACATCCAAAAATATTAATACAAATATTTTTAATAAAACGCGAATAAATATAAAAACTAAATTTATATTCAATATTAAACATTTTTTTTTATATAACTTAACTTAAAAAGAAAATATGTCAAAAAAATTGTATGTAATTTAGTAAGTAACTATTATTTTTTTAAATAAATATGTAACAAAAATTATGTCCACATATTTTTTTGACCTCTTAGTTATGGTGCACCGCAATTTTTTTCCATGACCAAAAGTGCACCGTGGCTTCAAAAGGTTAAGAACCACTGGATTAATTATTTTAATCGTTTTTGAGTAAAATATTGAAATTCAAAAATCAATTGATCCGTGATGCTGACACTGAGACATCATTGCAAAAAGTGCATGATTAATATTATTATAAAATAAAGTATAATTCTACAAAAACAAAAGTCTACATTTATTGAATTCCTGCAGAAATATATTTTTAAATAATAATGATAAATTTTGGACGTACTTTATCTTTATATGTATGTCTATTTTTTAATTACTGTTATAATAATTACTTATTCAAGATTTTTCTTGAGACACGCACCCAAATTTTGCAAATAACTCTTTTAATAAAAATTCATTTCCAACTTTTTGAATTTGTCTAAAAAAGTTTAAAGAATAAATATAATAAATAATCATTGTTATTTATTGTATGCAATTGCGGAAAAAAGCAATATTAGCTGATGTTAACACGCGCGCGATGTTTTTTCTCGCTCGCATTCGGTACTGAACCAATGGCTTGAAATATTTGGGGTATCTGAGAAACCCCCCTCGAATGGCGTGGTTGTTTTCGAGCCGCCGTGACGGATTATAAACAAAAATGTTGTGTCCCAATTAAGCGGAATCTACTGTATATATTATTATATATTTAAACAGTGTCATGACTGATACGATAACTTTAATTAATCGCGATTTTTTATGACAGATGTAAATTAATTGACATGTTTCATATTTTTTATTATAATTTTGTAGTAAAACCATTTTTGATGTGTAAATTTAATACTAAAGTATAAATTCATATGCCCCAGTGTCTAAGGCGTGGGGTAAAAACGGGGACAGATTGCTGTGTTGAGTCCTTTTTTCATTAAAAGTTAATAATTTTTAACTAGGCTTTAAGCTATTTATCGCAAAAATTAGTCTTGATCCAAGAAGTTGGAAAAAGCCAAAATAATAGATAAATATTGATAAAAATATATGACAATTCAAAGTTTGGTGACCCCCGAATTTGGAGTGAATGTAAATAAATTAGTAATTAATTTATTTTTCTGAAACTGCGTTTTTGTGTATTTTGCCGTAGTTATTAGACCGGCTCTTTTACGGCGTCTGCATTATTCAAGCTAAGCACTGTTAATCCTGTCACATATATATGTGCATACATACATCCGAAGCATAGAGACCACAGTCCACATTGGACGTAGCGCAACGTATGGCCTACGGTCCACGAGTGGTAGACGAACTGCCCCGTCCAGGCCTTCGTGGAATTGCTGATGATGATGACAGACGAGGGTCATTATTTACCCGCAGGGGGTCATCAGTCGTGGTGCCGGTGCCAGGGTTAATTCCGAATGCAAATCACATTCAAATGTAAACAGTCAATATATTTTGGGCCATTGACTGGAATAATAACTGGCCGAGGACTGTCTATCTGACTCTATGTATTCATGGAAATTAGAATCTATTGCAAACACGTCTTGCCATGGCACTACTTGCGGATATAGTATAAATTGCTAGTTATGCAGATTGCGGTTCACAATAATTTGATTACGATGACAATGTGTGCTTAACCACTGATGGGGATTTCGTATCCGATGCCAAAATGTTACTTGACCTTAAATTTCAGATAAAATGACATAAGGCAATGAAAACATTAATTAAGTTACTATATTTTTTATCATTTTTATGACGTAATCCTGGTGTTGATTTTTTATGATAATATAAGTTAACCGATGATTATTGAAGAAGCGATTGAAAAAAAAATATAATTAAGTGTTTGCTAAACATCCATCCACCGACCTAAGCGTCAATTCAAAAATAAGTACATTCGAAGACAACATCACTTCAGACAAATCGAAGATTTTAGAAGTGGACGAAGGGGACAAATGACAAAAGAGCCATTTTACCTGATAATGAATAATTCTCCTGTATAAAGGATATTCCAGATAAAAGATTTTAAATTAAATCGAATTTAAAACAATTAAAAAATAAAAAAGCCCTGGAAGAAGATCTAATAACTACAAGGGTTTAACTACAAATTCTCTATCAAAAGAATTTCAATTACTATTCAGTTTAATAATCAAAAGAAGAATGACTCGAACGGCATGGAGCAAAAGTTTAATTACTATTTTTTTTTTAAATGTAACAAAACCTACTTAAAGAATTACAGAACAATCTTGGTCCTATCACAATTATAAAGAGTCTTAGTTAAGACACTCCTAAAAAAGCTAGATCAATTCCAGCTAACAGGCCGGTTTCCAGAGTAGTTTCAGTGCTACAGGTACAATAATCATACCCTTAGACAAATATACTAAAACCAAAGTATGAAGATTACGAAATGCCTTCGTTAGCATCAAAATCTGATCTGTATGGAAATCTCTTCAAAGATCTTAGAGTTACAATAGATACATCAAAATACTGAGGTGCTTATACAAATCCAAAACAATGGTTTTTCAATTACACGAGAAAAACAAACCGTTACAGCTGAAAATGGGATGTATTTTCCATATAATAATTCACCTGGATGCTGGAAAATATGCTTAAACTTCTCAATTGGATAAATAATATTATAAATGGAGCGTATATAACAACCTTCACATTTTCAAATGACAGTCATTATGACGGAGACTATGGAAGATTAAAAAAAAATGTTGAGAGACCTCTGAGGTGCCTCTGATGTGCTCGTATGAAAGAAGAGCGATGGAGTCGGAAACAAGTCCGCCTGAAAGATGAAAGTCTTTGACAGAACTAAATGGAAACAATTATTATAGGTCTTTCTTTACCCAACATTGGGGTAATAAAGTCATGACATTGGCCAATATTTATGTCTTGTCATGACGTTCATCTATCGTTAAATAAATTAATAAAATTATCAAAAATATATATTTTAAATGTTTTGTTAAGTTTATGACAATGTTTGGTGTAGTTTTGCCGATCATTGTTTCCACTTCGATTCGAATCTGGTTTAAATAATTATAGTCCAATCCTTTAAACTTTGACTAAACTTGGATGAACGGTAAATTCCACACTTTATAATCTTTGTTTATTTTATTACCTCGTACTTTTTTTTTAAAATTTGGCACACATAGTCATCATCGTTAGTATTTTTTTCGTCCATAATGCGAGCATCCCTTATATTTACCGATGCGGAAATCCTTTCTGCGTCCAACCAGTGATTAATAATACAACTTTGTATTGTGCAAATTTTTTTTCGCCCTAAAGTTTGCGGTGTCGTCCCTTGGATGTGGGTCGGGCGGCCGTTAGTTTAACCGCCGTATTTGGGCCAGCCCTGTCACAACGCGAATACATTACAATTAATCGGTTCCTCCGGCCAGGGCTGCCACCCATTAACCGGTTTCTTTTGTAAATGCCGCTGCGGCTATTAGGACACTCTTAAATCCCCAGGAATGCAAGGGACGCTTCCTTGCCCGCAGAATATGCTAAGCCCGACTGAACAACGTGATATATCGCTTCTTTTGTCAACACATATATAAACGGCGATATTTTCTTAACGTTATCGGTTTCGTCCGAGATCGATTTGCTAATTCTTTTGTGGCTTAAAATATTGGCACGTGTTTTGTTTGGTTCTTAAGCTTAAAGCGTCACAAAGAGCGAGCGTTTCAAAGAACAGCTGTCGAATCGGAAAATGAATGTGGGGAATTTTCCAAACGCGACAAAGGGGCATAGAAAGAAAAGGGCAAGGGTGCCAATTATTCCAATGAGCTGGATCAATGGTGTTCCCCCTTGTTTCAATTAATTTGGGTCAAGGTAGCAAACGGGCACACCCAACATACCTGATTAAATTATTTAATATATTAATATTTTTTATCAAAATTTTCAGAGCTTTAATTGTGTTTTAAAAATAAATATGACAACGAGCATCATTCGACTCTCTCAGATGCCTGTCGTTTAAGACATTACGGTCATACGGTTGTAAATTAGGCAAAAACGCTAAATACTCGGGACACGTGCTAATGAATAACCACGGTCACACGGTAACATGTGTTTCTGTATTTGTATTTTTTTTCCTTTATCAAGTGTTATCTCTTTCATTATGTTTTCGAAAAAGTAAGTCTTTTGAAATATGCATCCCACGATTAGAATACTAATCCTGCCATGGGTCGCACTTAGTGAAATTACCGATCTACCTATTATTTCTCTACCCCAAAAAATATGGAAAACAGAGAAGTGACATTTAACGATGAACTATATGAAGACGATTTATCTGATGTACCAGATGAGTCTTCTTTTATCACCTCGCATGCTACACGCATGATGCATCTTTCTTCTTCAGATGAAGAAAGCGACGCAGAAGATTTTTAACGGATTGGACCGAAAACGAGATTCCAAGAAACAATAATGATTTTGAAGGGGATCCTGGTGTAAAAGTGCTTCCAGTATATGTGACAAATGTCGAAGATGTGGGCGGATTATTTATTTAAGACGATTAATTCGCAATAATTGCCACTGAAACCAATAAATACAGATTAAAGAATGAACACAAATATAAGGTAATATCATATACACCAATATGGATAGATGTTACAGTGAAGGAGTTCAAAAAATAGTTCGCTTTAGGAATCATTATGGATTTAGTTCGAAAAGGTGTTTTGAATGACTATTGGTCATTAAATAAATTAATAGAATCGCCAATATTTGGAAAAACAATGAGCAGAAATCGATTTAAAGATATTTTAACCGCTTTAAAAATAAACTGCTAATAATATAAATAGAATATATAATAGAATTAATCAACAGCACCGTATGAAATAATAATATTATTACAAAGTTGATCATTGTTGGTAGAGCTGGAAGAAAAAGTAGAAGTAAAAGATAAAGAAAATAATTAATTTTGCATTGAAAAGTTCTCAATAATTAATACATGTATAAGTTCATATGTGAGAAAATTTTATGAGATATTAGTAGATGCCAATACATGTTTAGTTTGAAATGTTGATCGATGTTATATATTCAGATACGTTTAGAGAAGCTAATAATAAAGAAAATTAACAGTTTTACGATAAACTGTAAAAAATAGAGCAAGCATAAAGATTTTAAACGCTTAAACTTGCAATAAAATCCAATTAAAAGAAAATTAAATAACGTATTGAATGAATGCAGATAAAATATATTTGTAAGATGTTGAACACTACTAATCCAAAAATATGTAATAATATTGATATCAGCATATTTGAGTATTAGAATACTAAAAAGAATCCGCAACAAGGCGTATGCGGATATTGAATATCAAAGGAATTGGGATGAGTCGATCAATGGCATTATTGGATGAGCAGATTGTGCTGATGGAGGACTATGGACCTTTTTCGCTCAGAACACTCAGCACATCCAGGAACTGGGCCATTAGTCCTGGACACTCCTGAACCCTGACCGCAACCGCTGTTGCTGCAGCAGCGACATCTTGTTCACTCGTTACGACGGCCTTTTTCCGGAATTCTAGATATTTTTTCCAACAACCCCTCTCCGCCCCTCCCCTCTTGCGCTAATGACTCTAGTAGTTTTGCTAAATTTGTTGTGTTACATGGACCGAAAAAAATGCGCAGACCGCAGAGAGGATGGGATACGGACGAGGATGCGAAATCTCCCTTGTGCGGTTAATTCAGGAATGTCTAGAGTTCGTATGTGAAAAAAAATATTATTTATATTTTATCCCCATATTTTCCGCATAAAAAAATCCTACATTTATTTTGCACGTACGTAAAAAGGAATATGGTAAATATTTGCGGATGAGAAGGTTAACTGTCGCCGAATTAACCCGTTGGCCACGTGCGGGTCCCGGACACGGTCGCAGCTGACGGATATAAAAATTGCGGGAAAAGGGTTTTCGGATATTCTTATCCGGTTTCGTGCCCATTTTTATATCCATACAAAGTTTTTACAATGGTCAAAAAAACAGCCGACGGGCTATCGGAAATCTCGGCGGTCTGCTCGGTGTCCCTGTTTGCCGTCGGAGACGAGCATCTCCAACTTAAATTAGGGACTTTAATTAAAATTGTTCGAGGATGCGAAAAGTTTAAAGTAACCTGTGAAATTTTATTAAAGCGAGTTTACTTTGCGAATTTAATTATAATATTAAATTGGAAAATAATATGGTTGTATAATGAAAAAAATACCGGGCGCCGACGTGTTAATTTTTATTGGAGAAACTCTGAATTTGTCGCTGAAAATTGAGATCAAAATATACTCTGAAAACTATATTTGGGTTTATTAAATTATTAACTTAGATTTACAGAATTGTTGATAAAATACACGGCGACCTGAAAGATAAAAGGTATTGCTCTACGGTATTCTCTAATAAAACCCAGGCCGCCTTTGACAGAGTTTTGCATAGACTACTGTACACAATTTAGAAAAATCTTCATCATCGTCTTTATATAATCTTAAAATCATATATTTTAAATAAACATTTACATGTCAAGTAAATTGGAGAAAGAACTGCTCTGTATCCGATTAACTCTGGAGTATCACAGGGAATGCGTAATTCTAAAACAGGTGATTAATAAAAGAAAGATAATAATATTTAAAAATAGTAGAAACATCTTTTTATTTAATAAATTAAGATGTTTTTTACGAAAGAAAATTGTTGCGTTTTTCGGGGTTTTTTCTAAAACAATGTTTATATCCCGGAATTGATGGTTTTCCCGTATTCGCCGCTGAATAGAAGGGCTCGCATTACACACACAGAATTTCAATTATAGAGCCGGAAGCGCGGTGCGTCCGTTGCCGAAGAGCAGACTTCCTCCCCCTCCCAGCATCCCAATAGACCATTGTCAATCAGAGCTCGCATAGACACAATACCGGATCGATGCCGACGAACTGTTTCAGGACGAGCCGTTCAGGGTCCGTTTCATCCTTTCACAATGGGCCGGGAACATTTCCGAAACTCATTGTTTGTCAAATTAGCCTCAGGATTTCAGATTGGACGTTTCCCTGCTGGAACTTTACCCCCTCCCCGGGCGAAAGCCTCCCCATTTCGTCTTTATTTTAGCGCAGCGCGCCTCTAAGCTTTTTGTTTGATTGAATTTCATACGGAATTGCGCGGTCACCCGAGACGAGCTGCAAACGTTGCCCGCTTTTTAATTCGGTATGAAACATTTATTTTTTGGCGATATTTTCGCGAAATAAATACTGAAATATTCATAATGCGAAATAAGCAATATACAATATCATCGTTACTGTTAATGTATACGAAATTATATTATTTTTTCGATATTGCGCGCAAAAAATAGTCGGTCGACATGAAAGCAAAAATCAAAGATGTAATATGGAGACTTTTTCTCTCGAATAAAACCGACACGAAACATCAAAACGTCTGCGGGGGTCACAGGGTAATATTTTTCCGGGAAACATTTTGCATGTCGGCAAAAATGTTCCCACGGCCGGTCAGAAAAAAAATCCTTTGAAACACGTGCGTCGGAAAACTCGACCCCCATCCCGTTTGCTTTTTCCGTGTTATCATCCGACACAGAACAATGGTTTAGAAAAAATAGTAAAAAATTATACACACACACATATATATATATACCGTATATTTAGATATGTGGAAAATTGGCGATTCAGTTGTGTGCACATTGGACCAAAAACAATATTGACAATTGAGATTACATGCCGGTACTAAATTCTAGTGCGCATGCGCTCTGCGTGTTTATTATAACGTGCGGCCGGTACAGTTAGAAAGTTTATCGTGTGCGAAATTACCTGAACAATCCTGGCTATGCGGAAATGTTTGTACTAATTTGTAATAACAACGATATCCGTGTATGTTCATGCCGCAATTAAAATAATATCTAAGAAATTTATTATAAATGTGTTCTACTAATCAATTTTCATCACGTTACAAGGACGAGAATGCATAGTAATGCCTAAGTAAAATAAATGAAGTTACATTTAATGATAAGGTATTAAAACATTGTATTTTACTTAATCAAAAAATACTAGAAATACACAT
The DNA here is from genome assembly GCA_022495035.1 of Philopotamus ludificatus. Taxonomy (NCBI): domain Eukaryota; kingdom Metazoa; phylum Arthropoda; class Insecta; order Trichoptera; family Philopotamidae; genus Philopotamus; species Philopotamus ludificatus. Next base: position 49,904 of record JAGXCT010035827.1, on the reverse strand, counting down.
TAATCTGACTAATATTTGGAATTTAAAAGGACCTGGGAACCTCGGAGACTTTTATCGGCGTTCAAATTATGACATTACATTGTTTTATTGATTTTGAAAAGGCTTAACATCGAGTCCTATATATACCAGGACATTCTCCCGACCAATGTCGATGCTTTAGACTAAGCCGCACTCTAGAAGAGACTCCATAGTATTGCGTTAAAAATATGGCAATCCCGTTGGTCTTCTGAGAGTAAGGGCAGAACTGGTTTCCGGTTCTTCCTCAATGTACTAGCTCGAGTGAAGCTGCATTGGTTTGTTTCTGACCACTACGTGTCCCAGTTTGACACAGGACATGGCTCTTTTAACGCAAATCTTCATCGACTGAACCTTAGGGATGACCCGATTTGCGAGTTTTGTGACTCCAATGAACAATCATCGGAACACATTCTTTGGAAGTGTTCGGGGTTTTGTTCTGAGAGAGAGACTATGTTCAAGTAGTGAGGCGGTCCCCTGGCCTCGTCTGTCACCAGGACCTTGTCTCCTCCATCCTTGATTACAGGGCTATTATGATTTAGGTATTAAAAGTATCTAGGGATCACTTAAAATTTAAATCGATATAAAATTTCTTCTGGAAACCTCACGTAGATTATATTAAACAAAAATCAATATTAGTAACGCGTTCCTTCGTCCTCTTATAGGAAAAAACAGTGTCATTTTGCTTAAAATAAAAAAGCTCATTTATACTGTCCTTATCCGTCCTCAATTTTAAACGCTTCTCAGATCTGGGGCACGACACATCCTACTCATATAAATAAAATTCAATAAAAAATAAATATAGCACTACTTACAATTACAAATGCATTTTGGTTTATTTGCAACACAGACATACAGAAAAACCTAAAAATTCTTCCTTAAAGACCTTATCAAAAATATGCCACTCTCTTTTACGATAAGCTTCACATATTCATAAATATAAACCAAACCAAAAATGAGATTTTTAACGGAGCACTGCAAGATACAAAAGAAGAGATCAAAGTAAACGTATTTCTAATAAATAACTTGAGGTATGCAGACGATAGTGCTGTTAGTCGGAAGGATTTACAAGGACTCATAGACCAAGTAATTATGAGTGTTTGTATAAACTCCTCAGACGATTAAACTTGTCATGTAAAATCCAGTAGGAAAAAATATCGAAATCAACATACCTAGGCTGTAATTAGGATCAAAGCTGGGACCAGATTACAGAGGTAAAAATTCGAATCGGGAAGGCCAGGACGACATTAATCCGGATGAACAATATTCTTTGTGGACATGATTTGAATCTGTCCACAAAGATTAAAACTCTGAAAATGATGCGACATCATATGACCGAATTATCATCTTACGGTCAAACATCAACATTATCCTTTAGGCAGATTTTGAAAGATGTAAAACCCTTTATTGATGAATAATTTGAAAGTTCATAAATGAAAAATATAATAAACTTATCCTTTGCTGATTCAAATTTAATATTCGGAAACTGAAATTAATACCCGATGAGCAACATGGATTTTAAGCAATCCACTCTACAATGTATCAGCTACTTCGAGTCGGCAAGTTTATACATGACGGCTTCGAGAAGAAACAATCCACTGTACCACAAAAATAATCCACACGATTACTGTATGTGGGCAAAAATTCGATTGTTCGTGAATGGTCACTCCTTTAGAGTTAAACTCGAAAATTGCTACTCTAGACCACGTCTAATCAAGGAAGGAGTTAGTTCCTCAAGGGTCCATACATGGCCAACCTTGTTTTCCTTGTTCACGGCCGACCAACCGAAACCGGAATAGGACAGAACGATAATCAGTACTGACAAGTTCACTAAACGTCAGTCATAAGTATTAAACTGCAGGGTTTCATCGACAATCTGCAGGATTGCTACAAAAAATGGAGGCTGAAAATAAATCCCAGCCCCCCTCAACGGAAACCGGCATCATACTGCCAAGATAACCTGGAGAACGTCCGTCACAGTCATGACATCATGGCTGAGATGGAATAAAACTTCATAAAAAAGTCTAACACATCAATGCCGTAAATAAAAAAGCCAGATAAACTGCTGGACATCTAGAAGCGCTGATCATCAAGAATAGCAAATTAGATTTAAGAATCAAAATTCTCCTATATAAAAGTATAATAAGAGCTGTGGTGACTTATGCGTCATCGGTAAGTGGTTACGCATTGCCTGAGACCTGAAGAAACATCAGGTGACACAGAATGTTATTCTGCGAAGAACCACGGGCGCGCCATTCCAAAGCCCTAGCAAAGAGATTTTTTATAAATGTATCAAACATAGATAACGAGTTGATCTCTTCTCTATCCGAATACGGTAAAAGTACAAGACACTGACGCCTGAAAGCAATAATCAACGACAATAAACCTGAACAGCTGCACCAGCCTGACTAGCAAATAGAAGTAAATGTTTTCCGTGTAAGATTTACGATTTTATCAAGTCAATAAAATGTTAGTAGGTTTTAAGATGCATTTATCTTGGTGACTTCAGGGAGAAAAAATACTCAAACTGAGTGCATCAAAGGAACGAACGTCAAATCCACTGGATCGTCAAATCCACTTCCGAGAGGAGTCGAAAGACTTTTCTTTATGGTTGCTCGTTCCATAAAGACACGGCTGTGGAAAATATTTCAGACTATTTTGGAAATTATAAAACGGACTATAAAGTATTTAATCTTAACCCTTTGTACTCCACTGTCCATACGTATTGGACAGCTATT
>JAGXCT010035827.1:3151-46840 GCA_022495035.1 Philopotamus ludificatus | reverse complement strand
TATATATAGTTGTAAATAGGTTAATTTTTAACATTTATAGCCCAGAAAATGTCTCAATCTCTTACAATTTCACGCTAATTTGCAATATTATGAGCATGTGCTGTGGAACTGAGTTCGATCAGGAGAGACTGAAGATGCTCAGTGTGATCAGGTCCATCCCTGATCCCATTGAGCACTCGGACTTAATTTCTAATCGCCCTGCATTCAGGCTTTTTTATATATTTGCAGGCCGTATTGGAGCGAGAATCCACCTGACACCTTGAACCCTTACCTTTCTAGGCGTAGGTTGTATATTTACAGGTGCGCTTTTCAGTTGCGATCGTTTGCATGGAGCGTCCGTCAAAGTATCCTGATTTGGTCGACTATAGAATGGACCTCAAAGGATACCTCCAATTCTATTAAACCCCTCGGTCGTATTTTGACCGGTTAGTGTTCTTCTTACAAATGTATTTTATTTGGTTTTATCCAGATTAAATTATCGATTTTATCAAGTCTTTTCATAATGTACTCTGTTCTTCTTATAAATAGTGTGATGATGTGAATGTCCAAAAAAAACAATGAATAGTTTCTTTAAATTATTACAGCAAAATTTCTCAGGTAATATAACTTATAAAATATTTATTTAAGACTTAACAATAAATAGTATTTAGCACAACATCTATTTTATCTTTCATTGTTATTTTTGTGAAAAGAAAGCAACTGCTTTTTACCTAATTCATATGAAACCTACGTATCCAACATTTTCCTTTACTAATGTCAGTACTGACCTTCAGTTTGTTATTACATATCTTTGATTCTAGGCGACTGTGTGGCTCATTCGTGAGATCAAAGTTTACCAGAACAAAATTCTGCTGCCTAGTAATATTAATATTAAATCAAAATACATCATTGATGTTTCGAGCTATCTGCAATGCTGTATTTCCACGTAAGAACTCATATTTCATAATTGTATTCACGATTTTCCGATTTTGCAACAAAAATTATGTAAAAAATATATTTTTTTAAGAACAAAATAATTGATTGATAAAAAGAAGAAATACACATGGCAGCTTTCTAACAAAAACGTAATAAGAAACTGTAAAAGTTGACCATATGCCTCTACAAATTTTATACTTGACGAACTAATATTATATAAATAAATAAATACGAACATATAACCTCTATATTTATCCGGGAAATGATTAATATTATATTGGCCTGATTGATGAATAAGTTAAGCATCCCGGGGGAATGTACTCTCCCATGTCAAAGGCACGTGTCACTAATTTCCATCACGACAGTTTTTCACATGTCCACCAAATAACAGCCTTATAATTAAAATAAATTACAAATAAGCAAAATAATTCGAGTTTCCTCAAAAATAACACTTTATTGTGTGTATCGATTTGTAATAATATGAAAATAATGTGGGGGTGAGGGTGGTTGACCAGTGATAACCACCATCCATCATAGCCGCCGCAGATCAATCACCCCGGCCCAACCGCCCATCATTCACAATGCACCGTCTTCATTGTATTCACAGTACGTGTATGCCACTTTCATAATGACGTCAGAGAGAGCATTGCCGATGAAAACAAAAAAAAATGTTAACAAAAAAATATATTATAATCCGCGTCGTCGTTAACGTTACGAGATACACTCAAACGGAAAAACCTGAAATTCAATAAAAGTCTCAACATTTCGCAACAACAAAAAAATATATATAAAATACAAAGGACGAATTTTTCAGAGCAGTTTATTATTTAATTTCGACCCATTACGAAACACACTTCTTTTGTTATTCTTCATCAGAAACATTGAAAATTTGTTTCCGCGCAATTTTCCCCTAGAAACTAATTAGGCGTGGCGCGCAGGGCTTTCACGATAACCCTGTGGGAGAAAAAAAGAAGTCTTTTCGGATAATTGAAATATACGTATTCCCTTTGATGGTATTCAGTGAAAAATAAGAAGAAAACTGGCTGAAATGCTTTTGACACGTTGATTTACTTTTGTCGAAATCTTCGGTCTCCCTTTAAAGATTCATGATGATTTATGTACACGTGAATACTTTCTGACGTACATGGAACAATAAGACAAATGGCACCGGGGATTGTATTTATGTATATATATAAACATATTTTCAAGATATTGATATTAGTCCTATTATTGTACATAATGCGTATGGAAGCTTTTTTGAATAATAAGTTATACATACACAAGCAGCTTTTACGATAATTATAAAAGCTAAGATGGAAACGAAAAGAAATGAACGTATGCCGAAACCGAAATATTTTTCCATTATCGTAAGCACGGGGGATTTAAATTCTTAAATATTCCACGTTACTTTTTTTCTGTCAAATTGACATTTAAATAATGATATTGGCCGTAATGAGTAATATATGTATATGCAAATTAAATTTTAATCATCGTTGCCTCCCGAATAAATATTTTCGGTTGGGCGTCGGCGTCTAATTTTCGCGGTGTAATTTTCACTAATTAAAAATAAAATCATGAATATTCATTAATTGGCTGAAATTTATATTTCAATGTGGATATGCCGTCAAATTGTATTATGTCACGATTTTCATCGCCGCGAACAACACATTTTTCATGCGAATCTGTCACGTGTTTGATGCTTACGTGACTAATTTAATTTTGTTACCAGATTGTTAGCCTATATTTGTATTATCGCTTATGCATCAATAGTTCTAGTAAAAAATAATGAATATTATATAATATTATAAGTAAAAAAATATTAATCCCCTTGGGCGTATATTGGCTTTCACAAAATCGTGAAAATATCCTCAGCCGATATATCATATTACAGAGATGTAAGCTCTAAGATTCTTAGACTAAAACATATTCCTTGTAGATTTAATCGAAAAAATGTTTTTATAATAAATTCATCAAATATATCTCAAAAACTTAAATATTATATAAGAATAACAACAATATCTTCATATTGGTCCAATATATTCAGCCAACAATTTTTTTACATAATGTACTCGTAAAAAGACAAGAATATGTTAATATCTTTATATAAAATAAACTTTACCCCTTTCATAAAAACAAAATTATATGAAAATTAAGCTAGAAAGAGATTTTTTAAAATAATATGTTTTGCTGTGATCCTTTAACAACTTTAACCCATTCCACTTTGTCCATTTATAGTCGAATCTATGAATTACTCTCATTATAATTTTTTAACATATTTATTAAAATTATCGAGAAAATGAATAAAAGGCATTTATAGGGTTTAATCTGAAATCCGATCAAAGAAATACATTATGTTTATTAAATTTAATTAAAATACTTGGTTCAAGTTTGCTAAAAATTTAACTGTTTTGTATATAGCCTATTAGATTAGTGGTTTGATATTATATAAAAGTGCAACAAAATGAATTGTATTTTTACGCCATTACGCTTTCCTTGCAATTCGTACGTTTGGGATAAAATATCTTGACAATAGGATACAGAGCCCGATTTTTTTACGTATTTATATTTATGTTATTATGTAAATTGCTATGTATATTTCTACGATATTTTTATTTATCCTAAAAGGGTAGGATTTATTTATTACCAAATAGCCTAAAACAAATAGGTATTTTTTATAACACGATATTAAGTAAAGCGTATTCTCAATGGGGAAAGTTGTAATTATTGATTTTTATTAACAATAATAAATAATATCAATTGTATTTATTAGGTAAAGCGATAGGAAATGTATTTTTTTTTTGCGTTACTTTGAAACCAGTTTGTTGCCGGTCGCTATTAATTTAATACGTCGTGTATTAAGTATTGGTTTAAGACTAGTAATCTATCTGTTATGTTGTTTTTTAATTTTTTTGGTCATACTAAAAATGCAACGAACACAGATTGAAGAGAGATATTTATGATATTTTATGATGTTTATATTTGATAAAGAATTCAAACTAAAGAAGCAACCCAGACCATCTTGAATATTTTTGAGAGACATCTTGAATCATCGACGATGCTTTAAATGGTTAAAAAAGTATTAAAAGTGAGTGGAAGGCTAAACCAAAATGAAGAAGACCTCTTAAAATCGATCCACTTTAAACTCAAAGGTAGTAGTCCAACTTGTGTAAAATAATCAAAGAAAGATAATTTTAAAAGGGAATTTATTTCTACTAACTATATATTTAACCGATCCGTTTATTGTGTGTCTTCTTCAACAATTTAAAGAGATAATACAATGACTTTCATCGAATCAGGTACCTGTATCTACCCCTGGGCCATCTTTGGCTGAAAGAGGTAATCTTTTTTTATTTGATGGGATGTTGTGGGAATAATTCACTACGAAGCGTATTGTTCCTAATTAATAAGATTAAAAAAGACACTGCTTAAAAAACGACAAGTTTTAAGAAACAATCAAAGATAAAGGCATGTACACAGGACAAATACAAGAGCTAGATTAAGAAGTTTCGCATTATCTACGCTATTCACCTAATATATTAAGTCCATGAAAAGTTCCCTTTGAGATAAAAAAAATGTTAAACAAGTCCAAAACCAATTGGAGTCGTATTTTAATAAAAGTAAAAAAAACACCACGTAAATTTTCCGAAACTTGTATAAAAAATCTGTGAAGTAAAATCATAGTTAATAACTAAAAATACTAGCAGAATAATAATGTATAGTTTTTATTTAAATATACTTTAAAAAAATGACATTCCTTACCGCTTTGTTAGTATAAATTATAGTTTAATATAAAAAATTGTATTCAAATAAATTATTTATATTATTTTGGTTTTTCTACCCTATGATACATTATATTAGATGGACCCAAATGTAATGTCGCATTTTCAGAAAGCATAGTTTTAGATTAGTTTTCTTCAGTCCTTAGACTAAGAACGACGTGTTTGAAAATGTTGTGTGTCGTAAGAAGTCTCCAATTTTTTTACATGTCACTTTAAAAATTACCGAGACGTATTATTCGGAAGAAGATTTGCGCAGCTGTATGCGGTTTCAATTTCACGCCTAAAAAAATGCAACGGAGGCAACAAAAAATATTTGCGATGTTTATGGAGACGCACTAAACATCAGGAAATGTCAAAGATGGTTCAAAAAGTTTAAATCAGGCAATATTGATTAAAAAATTAACCTAAAAGTGATCGTCCCTGTGAAGAGAATGAAGCATCCCTGAAAGAAGAGGTTGAAAATAATCCGACTCTGGGTGTTGAAGAATTATCGAGCCAAGCCGGTACTTCATGGTCGTAAACTCAAATATACCAGAAAAAAATAGGAATGATTAAAAAAAGTAAGCATTTGGATCCCCCATGCATTGACTGAGAGAAACAAACACACAAGGCGCGGTATCTGTGAGTTACTGAAGGAAAAAGAAGAGTCGCAACATTAACAAGACAAGACATGGTTTGACAAGATTTATTGCATCCACCTTATTCTCCAGACCCTGGCCTCATCCGATTATCAGCTTTTCGCTCATTGGAGCTTTATTTACGACATCTTTTTTTTAAATCAAAAATCGGCCCTTTCTGACTATTTCGATTGTAAACCTGCAAAGTTTTATAAGAATGGTATTTTAAATTTACTTAATATAAGGCAAAAGGTCATAAAAAATATAGGTAATTATTTTGTATAAATAAGCTTAATAAATGATTAGATATATTAGTTTTAGTTTCATTAGAAAAATACGACATTATATTTGGGTCCTTCTAATACATGGCTAATAAGACATATTAATTTAGATTTAAACAGCCTCAGCTTTATAATAATTGAACTTTTATCCACATGTTTTTTTGCGCAAAAATCCACACCACAGTACAGCCATATCAATAGCGTTGATTAATCACTCATTCTGAGTTTAATAATAGCAGGGATAAATTGCAACATTTATATTTCACGAAATTACTTCATACATTCGTCCAAAAATCCAATAAAACCCCGCATCAATCAGGGCATTGCAAGTCGGACCTGCTATGTATTGTTAGGGTGGCACTTTGTCCGGCGCACTCGAACCCGGTAACTACCGATTCCGTCCATAACTGAAATAAATGTCCAGTGCCTCAAACCGGCACTGAAAATATTTACGATTTCAACAGAGCGAAGCTTTTTTCAGTGGCCGCCTGGGGGGGCCGGCGCAGGTTTATCGCGGTCCCGCCTCAAAGCTCCCGCGCAGATTTGCCATGATCCACTTTTATTTTATTTTTACCTTTTATAAAACTACGTTTGAAAGTCTGAAACTGTGGGAAATAAACATAAACATTTTTACTTTCATCCATCATCGTTAATGGATTGGAGTATTGTATTCGCGATAAAAGAGGGAGCATTGAAATGTTGCAGCGTCGAACTCAACAATGGGTACGCGATATATTTTATTTCAAACCGTGTGCATTGATACAGATCGCCCATAATCTAATACAGAAAAATCTGGAAAATAACGCGAACGCCATCAATCAATTTATTTATTTTAATTAAAATTTAGCACGCCGTCTGAATAATTAAAATAAAACTATTTTTCATACATCCAGCGGTTTCGCGGTGACCCCATTACACATTCATAAAATGACCCGTGCAATAAATAAATTGTGATTTATTGCATTTTTTAATACCTGCCGGCAATAAATCACAAATTGAAATGACATTCACTATCGCCAATTGCAAATATCAAAAAAATTCCAATATTAGCTTGTGTATTTTTCGCACATGATCTATTGCCACGCGACCCGAATTAACCTTGGCCCCGTAGTCGCTGGTAATAAAAAGACGATACCTTGGGGAAATCTTAGTTTTTCCCAAAAAATAAATTTAACACTGTTATTGTAACACGTGATGGATTGAAACAATTACCTATAATGGTACTTGTTTGCCTTAAATATACTCGCGACATTACACAATCGATCAACTGCGACGTATTGGAAAAATATATTATGATAAATGAGTGCGAAAACGAAAACTATGACAGTGTTTTATAATGAAATTATAATAAAAAATGTTTAATAAATCCTCTTTGGTTATATTAAAACAAATTAGCTTGAATTTAAACACTGCTTAATTCACTGCAAAATTTTTACATCCGGTTAATGCAACAGGAAGGCAAATAGTTTCTCGAGCTTTTCTTTATATTACTTCGTTTGAATTTAAATATGAAATCGCATAAAAGCGCTTTATTATGCATAGAGCTTTCAAAACGGCTAACAGTTTTCTCATTACTTGACTCAAATTTATTTTTAAATTAATAATAAAAAATATATGAGCCATCTAATAAACACTCAGTATTTTTTATATGGAATGTAATTAACCTATTTTATGCTATACATTATTTAAATACTAAGATCCATGATTTATTTGTCAATTATTATTTACCCAGATTCCAATAATAACAGATTTATTCCCGCAATAAACTTCAGTTTTACAATTTTTGCTTAACCTGGCCATAATAGGGACCCCATGTTTTTGATATTTTTCGAATAACTCTTACAATATAAATCCTACACGTCTCAAACTGTTTGTATATGTCTTAAAAAAGTCTAAAGAATTAATATTATAAATAATGTCCGCAATTACGAAAAAAAAATAAAAACAAAAATATTCGTCTCTGCTGTCACGGAGGCGATGTTTTTATGTCGAGTGTGAGTGAAGCGTACTAGTGACACGTGCCGCGAAAAGTCTGAGTAGGCGACTTGTTCTCAGTCTGAGGCGGAACATTGCCGAATGTATGTGTCATAGTGATATCGACCACATTTTGAAGCAAATTATGATTAAATATTTTTTTTCTTATGATAATCCAATTTTTGTTTAAAAAGGGTCAATATTTCATCAATATCTTCACTTATATATATATAAATAGACCCCCTTCGGATGAGGCGGTTTCTTTCGAGCCGCCGTGACGGATCGGTTAAAAACCATAACTTCCATTTACTTTAATTGTTTGTGGCGTAGAGTTCATCTCATAAATTTAAAGTACCGTAGAATTAGCCCTCAAAATCATGCAGTCCTTATTTCTATTTATAATAATAATTATTTTTTATGGTTATAGGAAAGTTCACCGACAACAATTCACCAACTAGAAAGATCACCACGCCGCTTTAGATGTAATTTTTTTCAGGAATAGTTAACATTTTGAACTATTTGAGAAAAAAAAATAACCAACCCTTTCATAAACATTTTTAAACGTCTGAAAAGTTAAACCGACTCAAGCCAACAAATTATAACTGAATTCACTACAAGATATAATCATAAAAAGTAAGAGCGACGTACGTTCGGAACAAAATGTTTCTTTGTTTGTGTATTTAATTAAAGTTCGAAATTAATGAAAACAACGAAAAATCCTAATATATTACAGAAAACTATTTTATTTTTATTTTCTCGGAAGTCTATATAAAGAAATATTGCAAAAAAAACTAGCCCGAGAGCGTAAAATACCAATTTTAAAGTATCCGGCGAAGATGTGGAGTTGTGTAAAAAAATAGACACAGATTATTCTTTAGACTGTGACTTCGAGACTAGTTATATTAAAATATAATTAACCCATCTGTTGTTCATTAGCACATCTTAACTAGTTTGACCGTTTTTTTCTCGATGCATAATTCCACTGCAACGAGCATTGTCCTGAATCGACTTGATAGAGATCTAAATATATTATACTATTTTTTGAAATTAAAAAAATACTAATATCATCTATAAAATTAAACTTTACATATATTAATATTTCATCCAGATACGTATTTTAGTATATCTATGTATGTATATGCCACGTATTTGTCGTGTCATGGTTCATTGTATCGCCCCGAATTACTGAATTCTAATTTCGGGCCGGTATTCCGATCAACCCGTCGGATTGACATGTCTTCACGTACGAGAGGAGTGCGCCCCGGGCGCCCAAATTGAACGGGGCGTGAGAGTCGACTTTTTTCGAAAAAAAAATTCTTGCGCATTTATCTTTGCATTCCGAGTGCGGCCCTGTCGGAAGCGAAGCGGGGAGGGGAGAGTTCCCACAAAAGGTGTCTTCGGCGATGTTCCGACTTATTCCCGAATCCAATATTAAAGCGGGGTACCTAACCCTCCGGTGACCTTAATATTTTTTTCATCCCGGTCGCCTTTCAAATCGCCGATAAGGTCAATTTTTATACGAACTTTTTTTTGCTTAAATTTTATTTAAAGGTTTAATGCATTCAGCGAAAAGTTTTGTAAAGTAAAAAATAAATCCCTGTAATCCAGTTTTATTTTCTTCTCCGTATAACATACTGAGCCCTATGCCGCTCTAAAAAAGAAATTCAATTTTATTTACCTCTACTTAATTTCCATTAAAGGATATCAAACATATATAAGGCAATTTAATTATTATATATAATGTAAAACGAAAGTAATGACTATTTATACGATACGAATAAAATAGGCATTAATTTTTATTACACTTGGAGTTAATATGAATTATTATTTAGAAATCGAGAATAGAAAATCAGTCGAATAAAAATTATCCATCCTCAATTAAATTTAATTAAAATTAATTAGGATAGTCAGAAATAAAGAGAAGAAAAATAATTGTCATCAGCTTTTAATGTAAATCTAACTCCAAAACATTTTTAGTATGATCAGTAGTTATCACGAATAGCTTAAACTGACAGAAAGTATTCGTCCTGAAGATCTAATGGAAGAAGTAAGCTAAAAGCAGTCTCAGTGCTTTTGCGCAATGATCAGCAACTTGAGAAAACTTAAAAGTATCGAAACGAGTCAATAAATTACCTTCTACAATAGACCATGAAAGAAAAAATAGAAAATAAGAGTGCTAAAAAAAGACACGATGTTGCTTTTATTAAACTAAAAGCTACATTTATTTATTTATTTGACTAGTTTCTAGAGATTCTAAAGATGCAACAGGAGTGATGAGTCTCTCACACTAATATTCCCCCCAGTGTCAAACCACGACACTGGTTAATTTTAATATTATTTCAGTTGGATTGTAATTTGGTTTACTTGCAATATCGAATTAATATGCATGTTACCTACAATCCATAAACACTGGTAATGCTAGGTATCTGATTCCTGACTAAAGTTACATTCATAACAAAGGTTGAGGAGTACTTTTTTTGGATTTCTTCCTCTTTTAGTGATAACTGAGGTTAATAACTTCTAGGCCGTTCGATTAAAATCGATCAAGTTCCTCGTCATGTGTCCTCAAAAGTACAAGATGAAGTAATCGATATCGTCAAATTCATTTTCCTGCTAGAAAACTCCTTGAAAAAAACCTAGAGGCGGACCCAGATCTAATAAAACTAAAAAAATCCGATACAAAATATTAATAGCGGGAGCGAAAAATCACAATATTTTAAAAATAAAATAACATTTAAAATATCGCCGATTTATTTCAAAGTCAAATCACAATGAAAAGTATTAAACTGTTTCGACAAAATCCAATCAAACTTGAAATAATAACTTTCAATTAGGAACCGAGCCGCGCTGCGTTTCAATTATCAATTGTTTATTTTACATTAAAATGCAATCGCTTTTCCGAATTGGAAATTCGGAAAATTATACTATTTATGAGGTCGCGTGATCGAGATTAATAATTGATATAGTTTAACACACTAACATATATGATAAAAAATACTATACGAGATATCATCAGTGCTGTTTGCGTTGTAAAACCGTTGAATTTTTGTAGAAATCTGAAATTGCTTGGTTCGCTGCAAATAAAACCGGAACAACGGTTATTAGCGGGCAGCTCTGTGCATCGCAAAATGGATCGAAGTTCCCATTAAGATAAAATTTATGTTTTATTTTTATAACCCCCGGATTGAATATTTTTTCAATCCAACTCGGATATACTCAAGAAATAGAGCAAGAAAATTACAAATATTCGAGGAAATATTTATTTATTTGACTACGATGAATGGATGGCTTAACATAAAGATTCCAAGAGCCATTCTTCTATATAAAGATTTGATAAACATTCTAAAGACTCTAAAGATGCAAGGGGAGTTTTGAATCTCTCACACTAATATTCCCCCCAGTGTCAAACCACGACACTCGCTAATTTTAATATTATTTCAGATTTATATGATTTGCTTTAGATTTATTTATTAAACGAAGGATAGATAGCTTTTTTAATAAACTAAGCTAATAATATTTATCATGATATCATCTCGCTAATAATATTTACGCTGGTTGTAAGTATATATGGAATATTCCCACAGTGCATCATGTTCAGTGTGGTCCATTATTCTGTCGCTGCTTCCACATGTTTTGATTCCAGCTCTAAACAACATCATAAATTACATCCGAACGTGGAATACGGTGGAAACTTTCGAATAATAATAATGCATGTGCATGTGCAGGAACCATCACATCTTTGTTACCGATCCGCCATTCACTGAATAGAGATATTCAGCAGAGACTCGCCTTTAAATTCCACGAAGAACTACCGACTGCTCAAGAATTCAATATGCGCACACAGTGTGCGAACATTCTAATTTGGCGAATGGGTCGTATTCGAAAATAAAATGCGTTATTATATATTCAAAATTTAACGACATTTCTCGCATTTCTCGTGCCGTGCGATATAATTTAATGAAAAATGACCCGCGTCTTGACGACCCTCTTATGGTTAATAAAATGGGCATAAACCGTCACACTAGTTTCATTAACGGCTACTCGTAAAATGGAGCTTCGTCAAAAATAGATATATGTTGTGAAATTTAGGGCGGTGCGAAAATGACGTGACATGGCTCTCAAAGCTCAGGGCTGAGGCTTGCGCCCTATCGATTAGCGCTCGCGACAAACGGTCATTTAAGGATCACGATCCCCTTGGATGAACAGGCACTTACGCCTTTTATGGCGTGGCCATAAACGCGAATGTTGCATCAGCGAGGGAGTAGAATCTAATCGCAAAGTTCCATAATATTAACTGCTGAAGATTAAAAAAATATACTTATATTCTTCATAATAAAAAAATATCTTTCCATATAAAACAAAAACTATTATCGATTAGAAAATGTTTTACCAACTTGAACCAAGAATCAGTAAGTCATGGTTATTTTTCAAATACAAAAAGATGGAACCATGAACTCAGGGTCTGTTAAAAAAATTATGAATAAAATAAAGTCAATAGTGTTATTTCATGTGGTAATTTATGTTAAGTTTTGCTAGTTCATTTAATCGTTCTTAGATAGTTAATCTTTTTAGAACACTAAGTGAGCTCTCACATAACGCTACCCTTACAAGTAAGTTTAAATAATAATTAATAATAATAGAAATTATTTTCGAAGCATAATTGGTACATTGGAAAATATGTTCATGAATCACATGTCGATAATTTCCTCAAGTAATTTTCTGCCGGTTTCGTGTTTAGTTTAAAATTAAATTTATAAACACGCTTCAGCAGTAATAGTTCTCATACAATTCCGTCACTTATTTCATTTTTATAATTTTCTAGCTGATCTAAATTTCCATAAAAAAGTCTCAAATTCCGTCAAATTCTGGAGTGATTTTATTTCACTAGTATTTTTTAAAACGAAGAATCTGTGCTTGTACATAAAAGAAAAGTCTTCTTGAATCGATTTTACTCAAAGCTGATGGTAAAGATTTCAAATTTAGAGCCCCTTAATATGGCGAGGTCCTGGGCAGCTTCCTTTCCTGTTCTCCCTGCATGAACTTCATCAACCAAGATGATCTACCATTTCTAGATGACAGTAATTAACCTATCCGTCATGGCGGCTTGAAAACAATCGCATCGTCCGAAGGGAGTCTCTCAGGGACCCCAAGCATTTTTTTAAGTGAATTTAGAATGGAAGAATAAAAATAGTTATTCATGAAATGATTCATAATTTGGTGGATATTTTGGATTTTTCAACTAATCAATATGACACGTAAATGACACGTGCACTCGCCAATGTCGCTGCGCAAACTTAGCTCTCGCAGCACGTGTTTCTGGTACGTTTCACTCGTACTCGATACATTTTATTGAATGTGAGCGAGAAAAAACATCGTGTGAGTGACAACAGCTGCGAATATTGTTGTTTTTTTTGAAATTGCTGAAAATAAAGGACTAGAAAATACAAAAAGTGGCATGTGACATTATGACATGTATGATTTATATTAAACAGTTATTCGAGAAAAACTTGGGATCCCTAATAGATCCATCGGCACGGCTCGGTGAAATTAACAAAAAAAACAGAGAAAATCTCATAGTTGAAGAGGTAGGCTCCATAAGTGTTCTCCTTTTAGGATCCGAAGAGCTTAACAATGAACGCGTAATCACTGAATAAAAAATAATGAAAAAAAAGTAAGCAAAAATTTCACGTATGCAATTTATGACAGGGATTTTTAATAAATTGCAACAAAGAAAGGATCGAATAAATATTTGAATAAAATTTGCTTCTAAAAAAAAGGAAGAAATATATAACGCGTTATTTTAAATCGATAGATCCGATACATGTCGTATTTACTAATTTTCCTTCAAATCTATTCTAAATATATCTTTAAAAGAATAATAAATAAGTCTATTATTCTACCAAATATTTTTTAAATGAGAATCCTATCAAAATTTATAGATAAATGCTTAAAATTAAGTTTAATTTAAAACATTTTTAAATATACTGGAACTATTTAGCCCCGTATTTCTAAAAATCTATCTATTCATCTATAATATATTAATTAATATAATAATATAATATAACGAGCGGCATGAAATTTCGCGAGTTTTCTCGGATCGATTTTTCATATACCTGTATTCAAATAAATATATATTTTAATAATAACCGGTACAGTAAACCGCTTTATATTTAATCTATACCCAATATCTATAATTTGATACCTGATCAACGTGTTAAAAACAATTCTCCGCATTTTATATTCTTCACATATTACATTTTGTAATTTAATTAATTGTAAAAAATATATGTTGCTAACAACTAGCGACTATTTTAAATTATTACGTAATCTATTTAATTGCTTACATTTTTCTAAGCTGAATATACGCATGTATATGCATGGATTGAACACAATATGTGATCATGTTAAAATCCTCGACATCACATCAATCAAGATGTGATCGATTCAAATCGGTTGTAAAGTAAAAAAGCAATTCAATATACAATAGAATTTCAAATTCTATAATTCGTCGGTCAACCTGCACATTTTATACCGATTAATATAAATATAAGCATTTCACTCGGTTCGATTTAAGTAACATAAATCTAGAGAAGAGCCAGATTCGGCATTAAGTTTAACAGGCTCTTTATCCTGCCGTCTGTTTCAGAGGATAAATCACTATCAACCGGCTAAAAACGAGATATATAAGCAAACATACAAAAATAACGTATTTTTATGACATCGAGACAATTAGCCGCGCCTTTTTTTCAGTATTTTCAACCGCATCACGTATATTTTATTGCTTTTTCAATATTTAAAGTCCGCTCGAATGGTTTCTGTAGCTCGACGGTTCCGTGAACTTTATCTGACAAAAGCCGTTGGCTATAAAAGCGGCGCTACCAACAGCAGCATTCAATTATTCAGTAGCCACAGAATTATGGCTGCTCTGCTATTATCGCGAAACATTCAAGTCAGCTTTGTTGCCGCTCAATAAGTGCACTAAGATATACATATTCAATTCGTTTAAAATTAAAATTATCAAATGAACAGCAACGCAGAAATAAATTGATAATTTAATAAAGCTCGCGTAATCGTCAGTGAAATTATATTTAATATTGTTTTTTAATTTAACAAATTTTAACCCGAAATTCAACGATATAAATATTTTCAGCAAAACTCGCCGCCGACCCACGTCTCTCGTATTTATTAAAAACATTTCATAATACATACGTAGGTAGATATATATAGGGATGGCCGAAATTACTGCTCCCGTATAAATAACGGGATTTGCACAGAGCGTCGTGTTATGAACATTAGTACGCTTTTGTGAGCGCTTTTTGGGTCAGAAATATCGGATTAAAATTAAATTGCGAAAGCGGTCGTATTAATTTCTGGGACAGATTAAAAATTGTAATTGTAATTGTAATTTAGGACCCTTCCTTCCGTGTCCTGTTAATGGACGAAGGACCTTAATTGAAACGCAAAGCGGCACCAGGTGTCAACGGGTTGACGCGCTCATCAATTCGAGAGCAGTTCGGTTGGCGTCGGCGTCCGCGGGCGTCGATCCGCCGCTGATGAATGGCATCGTTTGACCCAATTCAGTTTATTTTGTAATACTTGTAAAGCGGGACATTTCATAATTATTCATTTTATAACATCTTACGGTAAAATACTAAAATATTATGATTTAAATGAAATCAATAGAATTGACATTATTCAACAAAAAATGACGCTTATGTACCAGAAATCACTCCGCTGTTTAAGCTTTTTTAAAGTTTCCATAAAAACAAGTGTTTTCATATTAGATTCAGATAAATATAAACGTAGACACAACGAGACACGAACTCAAGAACCTCTTTATCTTATTTAAATTATCTAATACAGTGGCGAGCCGACCTGAGGATAACATAATTACTAATTCCAACATTACAACTTTCGAAGTATACGGAATATTAACATTATATTAGATAGCGGGGACTTACAAAGTACGCTACTTTGATTCACCTTCGATGCTAAGAATATCTTCAACAGCCCA
The DNA here is from genome assembly GCA_022495035.1 of Philopotamus ludificatus. NCBI lineage: Eukaryota > Metazoa > Arthropoda > Insecta > Trichoptera > Philopotamidae > Philopotamus > Philopotamus ludificatus. The sequence goes on along the minus strand of JAGXCT010035827.1, from coordinate 31,260 downwards.
CGTGAAAGCGAGATTATCGCGACGCTAGAACGTTAGCAAATACTCGCATTATTGAAAATTATTTCGCGGAAAGGATGCACTATGTACGACTCCAACTACCGGATGGAGCAAAACTTGTCCTTAAGCTTGGACGATGCGAGGTTATTGATGTGTAGTAAAAGCATACCAATCTTTGAGGAGAAAGCAAATGAATCACTGCGGAAGATATCCCGCTGGTTTAGTGACGTCGGGCTAGCCCTCGCCAGCCACATGACCCAGCGGGTATTTTTAGGAAAAAAATAAAATTGCAACCACCTGAGGTAAAGAACTACAGTCGGATCCTTTTCAGTTGATCGTGGTGTTACTTGGGAGTACTGATCGACGATAAATTAAACTTCAGAGAACGCACGATTCGAGCGGTTGTAAAGGTGACCAACACCACGACAGCTCTTGCAAGACATGCCGAATCTGGGAGACCCAAAACAGAAATCGAATACAGCTCTATGCAAGCGTTGTCCAATCTGTACTCTTGTACAGAGCACCAATATGGATTTCTTCAGCTATGATAAAAATCAAGGAAGAATCTCGCAAGAGACAGAGGCAAAGTGCACTGATATCGATCTCGGCGTATTTGACAATGTCAGAAAACGCGGTGTTAGTGATAGCCGGTCTACTGCTAATAGACTTGCTTGCTGAAGAGCGAAAGGAGCTCTCTGGCGCCAGATAAAAACCTGACGCTAGAACGAGCACCGGAGAGAGTATAGATATAGAGTTCCACCTTGGCTTAGACTTTAGCTTTAGATGGGACGCGGATGCTTCAGACAACATCTGCACTGAATCGGTAAAGATACTACTATAGACACCGAGGAGCAAACATTACAATGCTATCCGCAAATCAGAGAAAAGTGCAAAAGCTTAGAAGGAGATAAGTTAAACATGGTAACCAATTGAAAACTTTTTCTAGGTCAAGAGCAAAAGCAAACGATCCACATTCACGCATAAAACAATGGGTCTTGTGATCAAAGCAAAAGTGAACGCAAGAATATACAGAACACTTAGGATCTGGATCTTTACGACGTGCCGACCACCTTGTCAAACATTGAGCTTCTGGCGGCCATCTATGGGCAAAATTTAAAGGACAGGGTACCGCTCCAGGATTGGAAAACTGGAGCAGAGGTAATTTATACGTTCCCTCCTCGTCGATGGTATTAAGAGTTTCTTAGTCTACTCGGTATACTCTGTGCGCCAATGGTAGGGTTTACATAGACTGGTCTGCGTTAAAAACGCCCAGTCTCGATTTCAGAAGTCGAAGTCGACGCCTTAAGAAGACGTCCAACTACAATACAGGCACGGATGCATGCCCAGGGTTTGACTATGGTGCGGAGTTCGCCCTAATTAGGATTGATCATGGATATTAAAATCGACCATATCAGTGTTCAACTCCCGGACAGGCCAACTGGCGTGAGTTCGTAACTGCTGGGGACAACGAGGATCCGTGGGGTATTAACTTCAAACTTATTAAGTAATGGGAATCTTAGCCTCATAACCTGACTCTTATGCTCATGATGCTATCTGGTCATCTAATGGTTTTTTCTTTGTTTGTTTGAACTAATATATATAGGCGATATGGGCGTCTCGTTAATATATCGTTCGGCCAAATCAGCTGTCAATTCGGTCCATCACTGGTGTAAATTGTCTCTAATGACATTGATTTAATTAATGTATATAATTATGCTATTAATTTAATACAGTATTTAATCACGATATATGTATACGATATACATTTGACATCTTTATGTGTGTATATTCTTAAATACTGTAATTTTTTATATATATATCAGACTATTATGTTAGACGAAGAGAAAAATGGGCAGTGCTCAATATTCTCGGATACTTTTGGCCATGATGCTGCAGATCGAAAGGATAGTGTTGAATAAGGCTAGGGCTTTACACAATAACTGCACCCCCAAACAACTACATGGATGAACAAATATTCTCTACTTTTTTTAAGAAGAGAACTAAGAAAAAAGGATATATTAATAAAATACCTGAGATAATATCAGGATAAATTAATCCATAAAAAACAAATCATTCGTTTATTTTTGAATTTATTCAGATATTTAGAAATTGTTGAAGAACTGTGTTTAAAATAAACACTAGGATGAGAAACATAATGGCTTCTTGATTTACGAACAGGACATGCAAACGTTTGCAAAGTTTTACTTTATTCTATAGAAATATATGCGGAAAAGCTCGAACATAAAAGCTTAAAAAATATTTTACGTTTTACAGTAAAAAATAAAACAATGTTGTCTCGTGTAGGTATTGGACGTGATCGTGATCGCGACTAGGCGCAATCTTGATTCCGTAGATTTTACGGAACTATGAGGAGCTTAGGCGGCTATTCGTGCCAATTCGGAAGCTTTGAAGCGCGTTGACAGCTCAGCTTCCGGGCTAATGTCTGGCGACCTGACCCGTCTTCAAAGAGTCTATCTAGTTAGCCTAGAGGACAACAATCGCAGTCCTGGCCTCAGGGTTGAGACAGACGCGTCTCTCTTGGTGCTTGGCAGGTGGATGGAAAAACCTCAGGACCGTGGAGATCGTGTAATGTTCTCCATGTGGAAAACCCCCGTTTCGGGATAAAATGTCATTTAAATAATATTAATAACAATACTTTTATTTATGAATATATATTTAAATATTAATTCTAGACACGTACGTCCCCTAAATAAATATTAAATCAGCGCCGTAATTTTACAACAGCCGACTTTTCGTCACATTTTTTACAACCCACTTCAACCTTTAACCCAGTCAAATGATTCCCGTTTTATGACTCTCGAATTTCACCTTCCAACCTTATTTTAACTGAAGATTTCCCACCTATCCCGGGGGATGCGGAGCGCCGGAAAAGCTGAGATCGGAAGGTTTTTCATTTATTCTGATACGTACCTGAAACGCTGCAAAACTCTCAAACATTTCGATTTTTTTTTACCAAAGGCAAAATATATAGAGTGGTTAAGTCGTTTTTTTAACAACATACATAAATCATAATAACCGTGGTCAGGCGATAAATATTCAGGGACGATCCGGCGAATATTTTAGATGAAAAAAAAGTGATTTATAAGAAAGTTAATTTATTTTCATATTAGGTGGAGAAATTTTATGACGACGCCGAACGAAAATATCACCGCGAATACTTTTTTTTGATAACTTTCTTAATTACATTTTTAACAATCATAAAATATTTATTGTCAATACGGTGCTGAAAAAAAAATAGTGACTGAACAAAGTTTATAGGAAGCGCTTTTCGCTCGATCGAATCTCAATCATTGCTTGATCGTCCGGAACTGATACAAGGGTTCATAGGTCAAAAGCCTTTGATGTAACATAATATAATATAGGTTCAATTAGATAGTATTCACATTCTTATTGAAAATTAGAGACGTTTTATTTGTCGAGATAATTTTTATCGTCGCAACAAACACCCTGTGAACGCAGGGGTGGTACTCACCCCACGCTGCTCTATATTCATAACTCGTAATGTTTAATCAACTCTGTCATTAGGGGAGCCAGAGGGTTGATTGGGAATATAAATTAATATTTGTTCCTAGATTCGTTTGTACCAGAGCGTGGTCAAGGGCCGTGACGTTAAAACGCGATTAAAATTTTATATTTTATTATTTCCCGACATAAAAGGGGGAGTACAGCGGGCTGTCTAGTGTGCTTTAATACCAATTTGTCATTCGAGTTCAAAGAAATCCGAACGAATTTGCGCGAAATTTTCGCGTAATTAAAAAATAATGAATATTTCATTACGCGACATTGATAAAAGACTCGCGGAGGAGATTTTAATTTGTTTTTAATTTCTACATATATGCTAATGAATATATACGATCGTTAAAATTCTGCGAAACATTACATATGCATTAAGATAAAAATACATTCGTATATTAAAATATTTTTCCAATACAGTTATTTCAAAGATTCTTTGCTCTGAATCGCATTAAACTCCCACGCATTTGCACAAAACATTTTCTAAAACGCAGATAAGGGATTGAAACACTTTTTAACAAAAAAAAAATTCCCATGGCATTCTCGTCTATCTGGTTGATTTATCTAATGGTTTGCTGGCGGCTATCTCGGCTCTCATCTGCAAACAGATTCCTCCGGCAGAAGGGCCGCCTCATTACAATCATCATCGCGACGCTCTCCGGAACCTCATCCCCCAGGGTCCCCGGGACCCGACACTTATTTGCGCCTAATAAATGCTGCCCACAAAAACAAGCCCAATGATAATAAAATACGTCCTCGTGGGACACGACAAAGTTGCTCCTTTTTTTTATCTCGTTCTCTAAAGCGGCGCAGCTTCTTTCAAAACGTTATCGCTTAGGCAGCTGGCCAAGTGCTATTATCTTTCCGAATATTGTTTTTTTTTTTATTCCAGATATTGCCGCGTTTGCTTTGATTAAAACTTTAAAATAGACCATTGTTCGATTTGATAAAAGCCCATGTATATATAACTTGAGAATTTTATTTATTTAAATACTTATATGGGCGATCTCACTATATTTAGACTTTTTGTAGACTTTCGTTCAATGGGTTTCCCTGTGAAGAAATATGAAGTGGATAGCACCATATATTATTAAAGAGCTGTACATATTCTTAAAAAAAAGGAGTTTTATGGCTCAAAGTTTGGGGCCCATGACCGCTTTACTTCTTCATATTCGAACAAAGAATCAATATAAGAAACGCCGGACAAATGCTATAAAGAGATCGATGGCACACTTGCTCTGCATTGACTATATTTTAAATTCAAATTAAGGAAAGAAGGCAGAGAAGTTGTCCACATTGATTTATTTTGTAGTAGATATGTTAACAATGACAATTGATAGACAGCATCTTTGGCACTCATTGTGAAGCCATTACATATTTAGGGACTTGCAAATCCCGAAAATAATTACGTGTAGAAAGTTTGCAGACATTTTAACCACTGTAAGTTAAAGGATATGCCAAGCCAATCAAACGGGATTGCTTTCAAATAGATACGACCAAATGAAATGTTTATATACATCTCTTTAGTGTTACGAGAACTCAAAGGATCAAAGATGATTTTTTCGATAGGATCGCTCCTCAACTTGTGACTAGATAACAAATAACGAACAATGGGAAGAAATGGCACCGTGGTACGGAGAAAATTTGAAGGTATGGACATCATCACATGTAGTGAACAGATAATTAAACTGCATATTCTTGATGAGAAAAAAATAATCATGTCATTGTAAAAATGATACATTAACACATTGACGATTATTTTTTTTTATTCTAATCAAGATATTCAAGATACAGATGAAATAAAAATAAATTATATGACTGAAAAAAAATTCAAAGTGTCTTGCAATTTATTTCGCAGACACTCTGCACTCACGTCACGGCTATTAAATTTGTCTAGATATCTTTTAGGACATGACTCTATGTATATAATACATGCACATGGTGCTTGAATATATACACTCGATTAAATTGAATTGATTAAAAACATCCGTCATTTAAATTATGAACAGATATTATCAATTTATTCAGACCAAACGACATAAAACAATCTGAAAGTATTTTACTATTACTTTCAGAACGTTTATGTTAAATACGGATATTGTAAAGTTGTTTAAACTGCATTGTTCAAATATATGTTCCTCCCCTTTAAGGATGTCACATCATAGAATAATGTGCACGGTATGGAAAGAGGAACAAAATTCGATAGAATGCGTATTCAGAATGCAATCAGTAGAATTGGTAAATGTCATTAGATAATTGTGTGAAAAAACCCTGAAAAAGCCTTCGTTTAGAAAATAGGATCGCTGAATCCTTTCTCTTCAAGTGAATATATTTAATAAAAGCAACTAAATGCACTCGTGTTTGGATTGTGCTATGTTATTAATTAAAAAAAAACTTTTAATATTACGGATGAGAGTAAAAGCTCGTCCCCATTATGGTCTAACATAATCACATTCCATCTACCCTTTACTATTTAGACATTTGTAATATTTAAAATGGTAAACATCTGCGTGAGAACGCATTAAAATATAGTTAGAAAATATAGAAGTTAAAGTCAAAAGCTGTATTTCAAACTGAAATTCAGAGAATCCAGGAGGGACAAAATTAAGAACATTTTGCAAGAAAATGGTCACGATCCTCAGACATGAGGGTGCCGACTAAAGAAGAAAGTATGCAATAGAAATCAATATTTGATACTAATCAGAAAATGTATTCTAAAAATATTTAGAAAATTAAATCTACCCATAACCTTTGAAATCATTCCCAACTGGTCCAGATTGGGCGATCCAGAATAGTTCCAGCTCGCTAAATTTAGAAATAAACAGGGATTACTAAAAAAAATACACTATAATTATAGTTATATTAGAAGAATGCAATATTCGCTATTTTTTAGAAATAAGAAATATATTGAGATATACTAGCCATATTGAAAAAGCATTGTTCGATTATTTAGGACTCTGAAAAGGAATATAATAAAATTAAAGAACATTTTATTGATTTTTTTAACTAGTGTTGTAACCGAAGAGGGTTTGACAGAACTGGAAAATACTGGACACATTTGGACAAGTTAGGTAAGTTCAAAACTACATATATATATATGCTCTAAAATGTTTTTTTTGTTTTCAGATATGCAGAAATTAAATGCCATTTGCGGATTTAGTTACGATAGTGATCACACACACCGAAGCTAAATTGGAGCTGTTTAATAATGACACTAAAGCGCGTCTAGAAGTGGTAACTAAATATGTTTTACATTTAGCTCTAAAACCATTTAACGCTACTTGGTAGTTGCATTTAATATCTGCTTTGGTCTTCGGTAAATTCGTAAATTTTACTCGAACTTATACTTCAGATATAGAATTTCTTGGAGTACGTAACTCACGATATATGTAATAAATTACATATAAACAAAACCCTTTTTGAGCTGATGTTTGGCACAGTAGACAACCCTCTTAAAAACTCTTTGGTAACCAGAGCTTTTACTCTGCTTAACCGCCTATTAAAAATATATAATAAACTATTTCACAATTAACAAAAATTGTAATAGAATAGTTTAATATATATTTTTAATAAAAAAAATAATAGAATAAATATCGATTGATACGTATTCTGTTTTTTTTATTATTCAAGGATGCTATCTCCAGAATATCTCATACGACGACGCAATTCCGTAGAGAAATGTGACTAAACGAGCGGATCCGATTCAAAAACACATTTAATTCCAAGTCCGAAGCGTCGTCGGCGTCGCGATTGTCGATAACGGCTAGATAACGCGACGTCATTATTTCACCGTATTAAATTTTCAATATGTGCGTGCATGCGTCGTCTATTGAGCGTCGGTATCTGAAGGAAAAATCGGCCAAGTAAGGGCAAACACGAATCCAGCTTCTTTGTCTTCTTTGTCCGAGCTGGGGCTAATCAATGGACCATGGTGGCCGGACCGTTAACGCTCAACTTGGTCCACCTTTTTCCGCGCCACTGGCGATAGAGACCTCCGAACGGCGTAAGCCCCTAAATTACCATGAGATAGAGTGCCAGCGCCAGAGTGTTTCCGCGGCCCGATAGCCAAGAGATCACGATTTCGGACCCCCTGACAAATGGCCCACGATAAAGAATAAAAATATCGGATTAAACCGTGACACATACGGCCACTGCAGACAAATACATTCATCATCTAAATTCAATATTACACATCGAATATTTTTTCCATTTAATTTTATAATACACTTCTATAATGCGTATGTGTACACGTAGGGACCCGACATACATAATGTCATTTTCTTTCCCCTTACATGTCTGCGGTCGAATATTGTTATGGGCTCGAAAAGGATTTGGGATCAAACATTTCGAATCTTGATGAATCCCTTTGAACGGCTGTTTGTTTAGGACACCCGTGACTTTATAAAGTCCAAATTCTTCTAAATCCGGCGGTTTTTATTGCCGGCTCAACTTTCGCAAACTTATTTTATACTTATACATATTTATTCATGTAGTTTTATAATAAACCGGCAAATGGAATCACTCAAAGATTATTTAAATTAATAAAATATTTTTAAGGATGTGCAATGATTATACTATTTTCAAAATATTAATTTCAATAAAAGTATTTATTATTGTAATATATTTTGCATATTGTTGAAATCGGGAATTAATACGCATCATTCCCGATTGCATCATTTAGTAATTGTTATACAATGCATCACGCGATAACGGAAGATATTGCATCATGTACTCACAGATGTGTATATAAATGGCTCTCGTTATCCTGCAGATCAGTGTCAACCATAATACCTCGTCGAAAGGTAAAAACAAATCAATATAAATTATTTAAACAAATATCAGTGATAAACGTAAAGTTCAAGGCGACTTAAATTTAAATAAAAAGTTATTTTCTAAATCCTTCTAAAAAAGGGGATTACGAAAAAAAATAGAGCAGCAGATTGCTCGTATCGTGGTGGGTGTTCCACCAATATAGAAAGAAGACTTCATGTCTTGGATAAAAAGAGCGGAAGCATTATTCTTTATTAAGAGAATAACATCTAACACGAAGAAATATAGCCATATTATTCTTGCACTTGACACGGAATCCAGGAAAGCGGAGAAGTACATTAGAAATTTCCCACTAACAGCCGGGAAGTACGAATCATTTAAAAGGCCGCAAATCACACGGTTTGGCGAAATCGAAGAGGAACACATTATAGAACTGACAATGGTACTCACACGATTGGGGATCAAACGCCGTCAGAACTATTAGAAGAAATGCAATGCTTGGTAGATTCAACTTTGGTAGAAAGCACCACGGTTAGAATACTTTGGAAAAAGAGACTTCATCGAAAAGAGATTTCAGGTTCAGGGAAACCCGTTCAGGGAAAAACTGGCACGATTCGCGTTTCGAGCGGAAAAGTCGGTCAACTGTACACAAACTACCCTAATCTATCGACCAATAGCACTGCTTCCGACACTGGGGAAGCTACTGGAGAAGGATAGGGACAAGCCGTCGTCGGATCCCAAGTCTTATCGACCAATAACACTGCTTCCGACACTGGGGAAGCTACTGGACTCGAGGTCTTCCTACGAGCGAATTCGCCTCTCTCCCAACAGCAGTTTGGCTTTAGACCAGCGCTATCGACCATGGAGGCTCTTCAAGCAGATTACAAATATCGGATACGCCGATGATATCTTAGTCCTAGCAGGTGGCAACACCAGGTCTGAGCTGGAGCATAGAGCCAACGATGTCCTCGCGAAGATCGCAGACTGGAGAGTCGAAAGCCGTCTAGCCTTCGCTAGCAATAAGTGCTTCGGGGTGCCCATTAAGAGCCTCCTCAAGAGACCGCCCTGCATAGGATTCCCAACGGGACGGTATTTCTCGATTAAGCCATCCGGCTGATATCTTGGAGTTATCCTGGGCGGGAACCTTAGTATGATCGCTCATGCGACCTCCATAATTGAAAGGGCAAAACATTCTATCGGCTGCTTTAGTAGAGTGGCAGGGGCGGATTGGGGACTTAGATTCCCGAAGATGTTGCGAAGATATTATTATACCATATTTGTACCCATCATAACTTATGCTGCCAACTTTTGGGCACATAGAGCCAGTTCATCCTTGGTCCAGAGACGTCTGCTTTCTGGCCAGAGGCTACCTCTGATCCTGCTTACCAGGGCGTACAGGACGGCAGCCACTGCGGTTCAACCGGTCTTAGCTGGTGTCCTACCGCTGGACCTGGAGCTGCAGGTGCGCGCCGGTATGTGGCTAATTCCACGGGGGCAGCAAGCTCTGACTGGAGACACAACAGTCCTCCCATTGGACCTCGAGGAGACAAATCGCAAGGAAAGGAAGGCCTGCATTATGAACATCGCCCTTCGAACATGGCAAATGCGCTGGAGTCAAGAGCCCACCGGACGAACTGGCTTCTTCTTCTTTCCGGATGTATGCAGCAGACTGAAGAGAACGTGGATCACACCGGACCACTACGTCGCACAGTTTGTGACGGGGCATTCAACCACAACCTATTCAGACTTGGGCTCAAACCTGATCCAAGCTGCGATCTGTGCGGTCAAAGTGAACAATCTTCGGACCATATCCTTTGGGACTGTCCAGAGTTTCAAACTGAGAGAAGCTCTCTTGTGCTGGCTGTCCGACGGGCTCCTGGCCCCGTTGGACACCAAGACCTTGTTAGTTGCCCTAGCGCATGTAAGGCTATTGTGGTTTACGCCGGCCAGGTTGGAGCAAGACTCGTCACCCCAAACCCCTTACCTTGCCCTATTCAGGTATGGGCATATTTGTAACTTTGTTTCTTTCATTTTGATCTAGGTTCACATAATGACCCGTTAAAGGTGACCTATTGTTAGACCTACCGTAGGACGGGTCGGATCATAAGCCTCTTCACATTAGCTCCCATCAACAGCCACGTTCGAGGCTCGTTCCAATAGGTGAAACATTATAAATGATATATCTAGTAATATGTGTAATCTTAGCTAGCTAAATATGTGTAATCTTAATTAGTCTTAGATAGCGCAACGAGCGCGACGAATTAGTGATTATCATTAAAAATCTAGACGCGGACATTTGCGCAATCTGCGAAACGTATTAGAAAAAATACTTAGTTTTATCTTTTTTGATTGATTATTGACATGAATCAATCTGTAAATAAAACAAATCATAAGAAAGTTTTTAATTAATAACTTGTAAATATATGAATATTTTAAGTAAAGGATTGCGGGAATTATTTTTTTAATTCAATGACGAAAATCTCCATAAATTGCCTCCGCCATTGAATAAAATATGGAAGGACCCGCAATTTATTTCGAGGCCGGCCGAATATTCACCAAACTGATCCTGTGCCATACAAAATTGACATCGAGCAATAGTTAATGGCCCGTGCTTTTGTTTGATGGAAATTATTTCATTCGCAATATATATTTCGCAGTGTCTTACACTCCAGGACCATTACTCACCGGCCATACAACTGACAAAGTATAAATCTACTTGGCCTCGGTATCGCCTTGCTCTCCTATAAACAATTTCGTGTCAACCTTTATCTTGTCCGTGTCAAGCTGAAATTTTGATACGATAAATAAATGTACACAAATTTGAGGGACACGAATATCACACGCGAAATTCACGTGTTTGCACGGGTTACGGATCCGTTCGACGAGCGGTTTTGCGTACATCCGGCATGCTTTTGACAATTGCAGAGGGCATTAACACTCGAGGGCTCGATGCGACGTGCAAATTGGATTTTGCACGGTTCGCCGAACCGATGAAAATTAAACCACAACCAAATTAAATCATTTAATGAATTATAAAAAAAAAAAGTACAGAAAAATACGAAAGTTTCGATTGACAATATATCCAAAGAATGAAAGTTAACGTGTAAATCTGCAATGTTTGTAATATACTCGCTCTGCGGAAATTCTCAGCAATTTCACCGGAAAACTTTCAGCTGCAGACACTGAAGCAAATCAACGCTTAGCGCACGGAGAACGGGGAGTTCGCATACAATTCTAGATAACAATCGGCTTCTTTCAGCGTACGCCAATTGACGTTCTGGATAGGATCTGTGCTGAACAATTTAGCAGGGGAGTGCACGCTTGGACGCTTGCTCATAACCTCGTTAACATGACAATCGAAGAAGGACTGCTGTTGGCACACCTGCCTTAATTACACACAGATTAATTAGCAGTCCTACCAACCCCTTTCCTTTGTGTGCTCGTCTCTAATCCCATTCAACCGCACAAACATGCCGGCAAAAGTTAACAGGGTCACCATCAGGTGCCGACAACTATTTATATTGAAAGAAACATATTTAAAATATATTTAATTGACCTATCGTAAAAATGCAATAACTTTTGCAAAAGAATTTCTTTGATTTTTACAGCAATTATTTTTTTTTTTTCAATGATCGATGTTGAGTTACATTCAATAATGAAAAAAAAATAACATAGATTATCCGAATCACACTAGTAAAAATCGATAAATATTATAACGCTCTTTATGAAAGATTTTGAAGATTTTTTATCATAGGGGATGAAAAAAATTACCAATCCCGCGGACCGACTGTCGACCATCCCTGCCCCCAGTAGATTTAGGTGGCGCTCCGAGCCCAGAGATGTAAAAGTAGGGAACGACGTCTTAAATTTCTGGTAGTAAAAATAACAAGGCGGCAGCAAGTGCAGAATTAAGTCGGAATTGGGCGATCTCACTAGATTGGACAATTAATTTAGATCGCGAACGGTACTTTGTTCGGTGTAATTAAGAACCAATTTCGTTACCGTTCGCAATTCCGCAACACGGCGGAGTGGGGGAACATTCATAAAAAAATCAATCATCTCGTTTCACAGAAAAATTAAAAGGCTAGCACATTTCGTAACACAATATTTCTAAAAATAATTACCATGGAAACGCCCTGCGAAATAATAAAAACTAGTACGTAACGTATGTGCGAAGTTACAACAACTGTGTAATTTTGTTTCGGAACGAAATAAGATTCTTCTTTTCGGCGGCATATCTCATTTTTCACAGTGGACGGAGGCCTTCCAACGCCTTTTTCAGTCATAAATCAAACAAACTTAGCAAACTCTGAAAATAAATGGCCGGAGCTTTGCCGTAAAAGACTGATGGATTGAGACAAGCTTCGGTGCTGGAGCACTAACCCAGCTGCGGTTTTGCATCGGACACATTCTACGAAATCAGATAAAAAATCCTATTTACACGATCTTCAGACCCCTATCGACCTCTCGAGGTCAACAACAATACAATTCAATAACCTTGTACATCAGAAACATGAAATACATTCATTTTATAATCCAATAAACATCTATTTTTACGGAAACATCAAAGGGATCGGAAATATTTGTAATTTAAAAATATCATAACTCGATTCAAGATAATTTTAGAATAAATGATAAACAATCTTTAAAATAAACGATGTTGTTTTACTGTTTTTAAATACAGAAAAAAAATATAAAACATAATATAATATTTTATAAAATGTCTACAAACCATTAGGTATAAGAATGTGCATTTAATCACGACTAATACTTAAAAATGGTGTGATAAAAGAATTGGATATATTTTCTAGTCGTAAACTTTACTAAATTCAAAGCGTAGAAAAGGTGCAACATGCAATTATCATATTTTAATCAATAATATAAATAAATTAAATCTTTAAATATAATTTAAAATAAAATAGATCATAGAAAAATTCGTCTACGAGCCCATCAAGTATTAGAAAATGAACTGCTCTACTGATCTTTAAATAGGGAGGTCAAGGTAAACCCAATTTCTGCAGAGGAATAAACTCAGCACTCTTCTGTCGGAATTCCTTCTGAATTACGACCAATTTTAAGATTTCATCCATACCTTATGGAACGGTTTATAAAAACATCATATTATAATGAATAATGATGTCTGTTACAAATAAATTAAATGTCTGAATATAATTTAATATAAAAAAATAGAAGATCAAAGAAATATTCGTCTACGAACCACGGAGTATTAGAGAATGAACTACTCTACTAATCTTTAAAGGATAAGTATTAAAGAGCGTTAGCCGATAAAATTGACTCCCTACAATTTTCAAACCTAATGTCTGCAGAGGAAATAAACTTCACTGATATCATCCATAAAGGTTGTATACCGCGCGGAGAAAAATCATGGATTGCTTTATTGAACATCATATTTTAATAAATAATGATGTTTATTACAAATAAATTATATGTCTGATAATAATTTAAAATAAAAAAATAGAAAACTATTTTCGTCAACCCATAAGTATTAGAAAGTGAACTACTTTACTGATCATTAAATAGGGAGCTCAACGAAGGGTATTAAAAGTGTTGGCCAATTAAGTAACTGCCGAGGAAATATACTCAAAAACTTTTATAATCTATAAATAAACGTTTACATTGATGCAAATCCAACAATCCAATCAAAGATATTAAAACCATGATGCAAATAACAGCACTTGTTAGACTTTTCTAAACTTCGATAAATATATTATCGCCTGATTATTTATAGCGACAAGCTCATCTCGGCAATTGATCAAATTAATTTCGTTAAAACTGGATATCGATCCTACAATCGGATTAGGGCCCAGCCATATTCCGGGTGGCGGAGCCCCTATACCGTCGTCAAATACTTAGCAGTGTACCTGGGGCCTTAAGTTTAATTAGTTCGAGTTGTGAAAGGCCGACAATGTCGGAACGGCCCCGCCCATAATTAAATCCTTTACCCCGAACAAATCTTCTTATCAAAACGAGTATACCCCGATTTGAGCATCGATTATATTAAATTACTCAATCAAGGTGAAAATGTTGGCGCAAGCATTCATTATGCGGCCTTTGCACAAATGACGACGGCTTTGGCGGAATTTTGTTAAATTAACTAATAATTTCAAAAATGATAAAAAATATTAAACCTGAATACGATCCAATATTAATATATCATTAAATTTTAGCCAAATTTTAAGATTTTGCAATTTTATTAATACATAAATTACCGCACTATATCGTGAAGAAAGCGACTATTTATTTTCGTTATAAATAAAAAATAAGTTACTCTATTTAAAGCTATATGGATGACTTTCGTTTTGGAGTTTCGCGAGTACAGACCAAACTACTTGTTCGTGATGTACCGAAAAAAGTATTGGTGAAAGAGGAGGCACGTTAAATCTGGAAGAAGACGTGATAATAGTTATAAAATAAAACCTTAGTTTTTCAAGTAAAAATAAGCTTCCAAAGCTAGGCAAAAAGCATTCCCGGAAGCTGTGTTTTAGTCCATGAAGATTTACCCTTCTCTAGGGAAAAAATACTATATAAATAGTTTTATGATGTTCAATGTGTTATGTTTAAACCATCACACACACATCCATTAAAAAAAATGTATTCACAGTTTGAAAACTAAATATTTAAAAAAGTATATTAAATCGAATAGAATTTAAATTATTCCAAAAGTATTTAATAAATAATAAAAAAAAAACTCCATTTATGATGATATTTCATTCTCCATTTAAATCATAAGTTGAGAACGAGTCAACATATTTTTTTTTTTAAATATCGCAAGGTTTGCGAGCTTATTATAACGATATTGTTGTATTTTTCAAGACGTGGAGGCTGCCCTGCTTCGGTGGTGTGATGCCTTCCATAAATATCTATTATAATCAATCTTCATCGTAAAAGGACATTTTAATAATAAAAAAATACAGAGACTCACCGAAAAAATGATGATTCGAAGGCGCATAGGAAAGAATTGAGGCACTGCAGATAAAAGACTGGAAGATCGCCACCTTGACCTGTTAAAATAAAATAAAAATCAATTTATTATTGTATTAAATTTGGATTATAAAGTCAATCCTCGACTTACGCGATCAATTGGTTCTGAATGACAAAAATCGCACAATATTTATCATTTTTAGTAAAAAAATATGTTTTAGTTTCAAAGGATAGGTGAAAGTATAACAGATCTATATATATACACTTAAGAAAATATTATTTATAGTACATATTTATTAGACATATTACACATATTCACTGTACATATATTTATGGATGAACTACTTCAAGTATCGTTCCAGTGTTAATTGTCTTTTAGCCCTTTTCAAAAGTACAAAAGTCATTTCACTGGTTTTCACTGCTTTTGTAACTTTCGCGTTAAAATCGCGAGAAAAAGGAAAAGGACCAAAGCGGAAGACAACCGCTCCAGAAGATCTACTTTTAAATAGGTTCTACTTATCCAACTGATGTATAACTACGATGGATATAAGAACAGAGATCATCGGAGGTGAAGTAACCGAAGTCAATGTTGAAACGGTATAGAGAACAGGGAAGATAGTTTCATGGGTTGGAAAAATCATCAGAGGTGGAAAATCTGAAGTTAGTGTCGAAATCGTATGGAAAAGGCTCAAGGAAGATGGTTTTATATCAATATCACCGGCGAAAAAACCACTTCTCTTGTAACAAATGCACTCCAAAAGACTTCCAATGGACAAAAAAATAGCAGACCTGGACTAAAGAAGACTGGAGGAAAATAATCTTTTTGGATGAAAGCAATTTAACTTGTTATACTCGGGTGGCATTCAGGATATAAGGAGGAAAACAGGAGAAAGTTTGACGAAAAATGCATTAGGCCAACGGTGGAGCATATATTAGAAAAAATGGTTTAGGGATGCTTTTCTTATTATGGATTTGAACAACACGTATCTTATAAAGACTGCATCTCTTAGGACGATTCTGCATTACGCCATCGGGCTAAAACGGTATTATTTTTAACCATTTACTTTAGTTTGGGGAAATTTTATCTATCATTTTTCTGTCTTTTACAGATAATAGATTTAATAGAAAAAAATCATATTGTCATTTCCAGGTTTAAATCAGGATTAGAATATAGCACATTATGAAAACAAAAGTCAACAGAGAAAAGCCTGCCAATTTAAAATCACCAATAACATCAATAATAAAGGTCTGGTATGAAGAAATAATAGCAGAAACAATAAGAACTTAGTGGTTTCAATGCCGGCTTAGTGGATTCAGACTCAAAATCTTAAAAAAAAATCCTTAAACTATTGAAAAAGCAGTGTTGTTTAATTTAAATATAATCTTCTAAAAATATGTTATTCAATTATACTTGAGTATCTTCTGCACAATATAATAATTTATATATTTTTTTTTTATTTACAAATACAGAATAACTAGTATTATTAGAAAAAAATCCCAAACAGACTCAGCTGCAAAACTTTAAAATATTCTAAGGGTTAAATTGAAAAAAATACATGAGTCAAAAAAGGCAATTACTTTATATTTATTAAATATATAATGTGCATAAAGAACTATACAAGAAATCAATCGAGAAAATAGAGAGTAAAAATCTACTACTTGAAAATACTATTATAGAAGATCACAATATCAACAAAAACAAGTCAAAGAGATTAAAATCTGTAATAAGCATTCAAGATGATATCATTTTAAAAAAATGTAGACGCTCCTATAGATCATCGAAAAAAATTCCAAATCTTTTTCGTAAAAAATCAATTACTCCAACAACTGACAAATTTACTATTATCTCAGTAAATACTAAAAATTGAAAATATTAATAAATTCAAATCATCATTCATTCACACACAATGAAACAATCCCAAATTTTTGCGCTGTAAATGTTTTCGGATATGTGCTCTTTTCCCCGCTTTTTATTCCAATTTTTCTCCTTTTTTTTCTCGGCAAAGCAATGATGTTTATTTTTGCCTCGTTTGTTTTATATAAAAATGGGTGCGTCTAGAAAATAGTATTGGCTTACAGGGCCGGAGCTTTGGGTCCCGTTCGGGTAAACGAGGGGCGGCTCAGGTGACTCGGGCCCAATTCTTGTTTACCTTCAATTGTTACACATTCCTCCATTCCTTTCTGTTTGAACAATTGTGGCAGATGCGGACAAAATATTTTCGTATTATATTAAGCAATAATAACAAAACCCAGTCGAAGCTATTTATTTAGTTTGGCTTCGTTTGGCAATCAACCGTAACATTTGTATTCATTTAAATAAAAACTCGATATAATACTAAATAATTAACAAAAAAAATACCGAAAATAGATTATATTTAATGATATTCGTGCTTAATTTATTATCATTCACCTGTAAAATTATTTTACACCCCTTGTTAAAATATGTTCGCAACAATTTTCCACCAAAATAAAATAATAAACGAAATGAACCTGAGCCTACGTTGAAATTGTGTGGGCCACATCGGTTAATTTTTTTAAGCTTAATTCGTACGAAAATTAATTTTAACAAACGCCGTCGGAACACACAGTCGACACGTGCAGAGGCGGAAGAGTTATGTTGGTCAACATGTCGGATGAAAAAATAAAAAAAAATATGTACAAAAAAAAAAAACAGTAAAATGAATGCGACGGATGTGAGGGGCATCAAAGGACCTTCATATTTTACCCGTCCTTCGGGGGTCCAGATCCCGTCCCTCCTGCAAACGATCCCATACTTTGCGGCCAGACAATATTTGGGCTATTAACAAAATTGTGCTTTTCGAAATACTTCGGACCCCTAAAGTTTTCGGCTATTAATCAGACATATTTGTCTGGAAGAGCACTTGTTTAACATTGCGCCGCATAATCTGACAAAATCTTATACAACGTCCGAAATCCAATTAATATTATTGTAATTACACAATACCTTCGGCGAGGGTATCCGTGGAGTACCCTCGGCAAATCCTTCAAAACTATTATTATTAGTGCTAACAGTATCGTTAATAATCATGGAGAATTTAGGACGTGAATATTAATATCGGATATATAGGATGCTGCAAGATTTTAGTATAAAACACACTCTGTATAGCATGGAATTAATGAAACTTGTACGTGAGGAAAAAAATCCTTTTTCGCAAAGTGAATCTGCAAATAGTCTCCAATTACTTAGATGACGACAACACCTGATGCTCCTCATACAACTAGGTTATACTATACGTATAGATGCGGTATTTGCACATGAAGCAGAAAAAATCATTTAATTTGATTAAAATATATACTCGAATGGAATTAATAATATTGGAAATATGAATATCATTTGCTCTTGATAATATTTTATGCATGTATACGAAAATATGCAAATATAGCATTATGCAAACCTTTGCTCTAATCTCGACGATTTGAATAACTGAAGCATGTTAATATTTGCGGCTTTTGAAGTCGCTTCTGTGTAACGGAATGCAACATCAATGGTTAAATCAAGTTAACATATATACAATCAAGCCTTGATTTTTATTAAAAAATTGAATTTAAAACAATCCGTTTTTTTTAAAACTAGTTCAATTTAGAATTCAGCTGCATTAAGAAGACAAACATCGAACTAATACTTTTTTATGGCGGCAGTAAAAGTTTATCTTTTATGACAAATTTATATCAATTGCTTCACAGTCTGCGGACTGTTGAAAGTTTTCAGACAATATCGCCGGCCATAAATAGGACCATCAAGATAATAATGACGAGCCATCATTCGCTCGGCTAACTCTCCATATTTCTTTTTGATAATTCGATATTTATGGCATGGCCGAACGCAATTACGTAACTTGGCTCATCTCCAAGTCTGCAAGATGTCTGCAACTCTCTCTCGAGTGCATTTTTGCAGACGTTTGTCGAAGCCCTCGTAATTTGGCGGCGGCCAACTACCAAAACAACCCATGTAATGTCAACCCAGAGACAGTGTGGACTAATAAAACTGAATGATGCGCCAAATTGCTGAAATCTTAAGAAATAACATTGCAAAATTGCAGTCTAAATAACGCACATAGTAAAATTACATATTTAATATCAATAATAATAAATAATCTACAATAAGTAATTTATAATGTAAAATTGATAAATTACCAAATTTTTAAGAAATATTTTTTTTATCTTGCACTACAAGATTCGCTTTTATTGTCGAAAAAGATTTAATTATCATCAAAATATCGGTCGTAATGCTATCTGAAGAATTTGATACAGAGTGACCCTCAGCATGTTTAACATTTCACTCAAATGTGTAATAAGAGACTCCGGCGTGGAAATAACTGGCACCTTTCTTAAAAATGTACTGGCCAAGGATGATTCCTTAATTCCTGGGCGTCGAAGAGTAAACCTTCGACGCCGTCCAGGAATTCACATAACTCGGCCCACTAATTACAAATAACAATGAAACCAATTTGGTACGAAGTACGAAGGAGAACCATGCAGGCAAACCGGTACTACTTTGGACTTCAAAAGCATCTACGATCGAAATTCATCTTAAAGCAGATTAAAGTCAAACTCTACATAACTCTTATCAAGCCCATACTAACATACGTATCTGAATGTTGGGCTTTGACTAAAGTGAGAAGAATTCTAAGACTTTTTGGAGCTTTTTCGACGATGATGAGCTGTACCGACTATACATGGATATACAGGTTTTACACTTCAAATTGGACGTTTTACAAATCAAATTGGACGTTTTTACAAATCAAATTGGACGTTTTACAAATCAAATTGCACGTTTTGCAAATCAAATTGGACGTTTTACAAATCAAATTGGACGTTTTCAAATCAAATGAGATACCTCATTGTATTTATAAAAAAGTTGTACATTCATAATACATATACATATTATGTACATTTTTAAAAACTCTTTTGTTAATCAAGATTTTGAGCAGAAAATCGAATTACTTCGAAATTTGCTGGATAGTTAAAAAAATATCTTATAAAAGGGTTTCACCAAACTTTTTTTAAACCGGCCGAATTGTATTTTTATTAAACATGGTTTGAACGTGGTTTATTGAATGTTGAATTTTGAACATTTATATAGAAGGTTTGTGTGTGAAATTTCAAGGTCATTAGCCGTTGGGTTACTGGGATAAGGTGTAAATTTTATTATCCACAACAGCTGTTTTATATCTCCGAATGTAGAGGTACGTCATAAATAAAAGAGAACAAATACGATATGAAATCAATTCAAATGTATACAACAAAAATAAAACTAAATATCCTACTGATAAGAAAATATTTGAAAAAAATAATACTATAATAGATACAGCAGACCAAAGCGCATAGTATAGGCCGACGAAAAAACAAAAGATTATAACAGTGTAATATATAAACAAATTCTAAAATGGTGCTCATTTTGCAGTAAATATTAAACATTAAACAATGGGTCTGAAAAAAAATGTTTGTATTGCTATAACTATCAAGCATCTAACCAATAAAAATATTTGTAAAAACAAAACGTTATAAAAATTACAGCAGATCAAACGCGTATTGTCGGCTAGTGTGTGATATGCGCGCCCCGGACATACACAAAAACGCTTTTGACCTGGAATCCACGACTCCCGTATGCAATGAGTTAATAGGACGTTGAAAAAACTAGACTCTTTTTTATCATAAATAGATTATTTAAATATACTTATTTAGTGCTGTAATACGTTAGTATATTTTATTAAGTATTTGAATACATTTTCTTTTACATATATTCAAGATAAACAAACATTTACAAATTGATTTCCCCGGAAACGGTTTAAATGAATTCGGAGGCGGAAGATACTCTCGAGGGACTTCTTTGCGGACACTTTGGTACAGGGCAAGAATTCTGCGAGATTCTTAAGAATATACGCGGCACAAAATTGATTATCGCATTCAGAATAAACAAACCGTGTTAAATATTTATAAAAAAACACATACATATATAATGAATAGTTGGAATATAATGGCAGGTATCAGTTAATTCGTCTCAATGGCCGGTTTATTGGCAAACTAAGTGCGGCCAATAATAATAATGATTTAATGATACACATCGCATTTTAATTTCCGATCTCATCTGAGGATAACAATGGCCGGATGATGGGATAGCAGAGTCTTTTCAGAAGAGCCCATTGTGCCAGTGTATTAATATTCATTTCAATAATTCAGACGGTCATTATGGGGGCGCTCTTCCTCCCTGAGGCTTCCTTCGGGCGCTGATGAATATTCATGGGGCGCCAACATTCACTTGTCCTTTCGAGGAGTGGGGGGTAGAACTCCGACTGACCCCGGGGCTCATCTTATCCGACCATTGTCTCGTCGATCAATTGACAAGCCATCTCGACAAAATTAATGCACTAATGAATGGGCTGGGATGGGGGAGAGCTTGTTTGACTAGGCTGTGCAAATAGTTGCAATTAACAATCAAGACCGATGACAATTTTGGTGTTCGTGGCTCAAATTCAAAATATAGAAGCAGTGTTAAAATTTGGGTCATAAATTTTTATCGTGTTTATACGATTTTTCAATGATTAATCATCTTAATTTCGCTAGGTGTGCAAGAGTATTATTTTGCATTAATGCCGACAAAATATTTGTTTACTCTATTTACATAATTTTGCTAAAAATGTCACGTGCAATTCCCCGGTGGCACGTTGTTCACATCCACGTGCAAATAGAATGGCATTAAGCCTGCAGAATGGAAAACATCATTCTTCATCAGGGAAGTTTATATGAAACGGATGATGATGAGATGCGAAAAAAGGGGTGGAGCCCCGTTACGTGCTGCATATTTAACACGCAGGGCCGTCACATCCATTTTAATATCGTCGGCCAGGGTTCGCACGCAAAAGTGTTATATTTATATTTTCACTTTATAAAAATCCGCGCCTGCAGCCCGATGAACATCCCCGTCTTGGGATTTGGGCGCCAGTCCGGAAGAGTGATTTTTAATATTGCGCCGAGTTCACCTTGCACGGCGTCGGAGGCGGGGGAGGATGGTAGAGATTCGTGTAAACCCAACAATGGGAACAAGATGGAATAACAAAAGAGTAAGAAGTGAAATTTGAGTGTGTTCCAGAGCGGGATAAATCAATTCGACTTTGGCTCGCAAGTCACGGCCGGACCATTCATCAATCTCACGTACGCATTTTATTTTTTTGCTGTCAGCGGAACCTCCGGACTGACTACATCATAAATTATGCATCGTGGATGGGTGTGTTTTCAAGATTTCCAATCATCGGACTGCGTGTAAACACAGCGATGAAACACCGGCCGGATCAATCGGATCGTGCGGGCTCCGGAAGCGGCTGTCAAATTTTAATAAACTGGTAGATATTATACGGCTTAATTAATTTTCATCAATACCTATTGCAGCCTATTCACTCATTACGGTCACGGATTTGTCTAATGTCTCAAAATAATCTCGTAAGTTTCTTCTCGAATTTTTTAAGCAAAGAAAAAAATGCATACAGGATGTACAAGTCCCTAACATCTTGTGTTTACGTTACGCCATAAACGTGTCAAAGATGGGATTTAACAGTAATTAAAATAAACTGTGGTTATAAATAAAGAATAGCTACAATCGTGTTCTGTGACAATACGAGAGGAGCACGATTAGGACTAAAAAATGCGATATAAAACTTACCATTTATTTTTTATAAAGACAATACATGATTGGCATTACAGAATAACCCGGGTCGCCAATCACGCATAAAAACATAATAGTTACTTGAAAAAAAATGGCATTTATAACCATTAGGAAGAGGATAACAATAAAAAAAGAAAATAATTATAAAATCTCATATAAAATATCAACGAAACGGCTATATTTGACACTGAATATATCCACATATTCGGCCAAGTGGTTAAGTCAGAGTAATAGCTCTGGTTACCGGAGAGTTTCCGAGTGCACCTGTCCTCCCATTTGGCGGAAGAAAAATCACTCGCGAACGAGCTCGATGGTAGTGAGGTGGCACTCATAAGAGCAACTCGCACAGTACAAGGGGGTTATGTACTGCGCCAACCAACAGCTCGAAGAAGGTGCTTTGCCAAGTAAGTCGACCTTCTTTTCTCGAGGGTTACATAACCCAGACAGCCCTGTACCCATGCGCTCAGGTATAAACTTGGGTAGAATCCAAACTCCCTCACATAGAGAAACTTAAGAAATTTCTTCTGTATCTTCCTCTAATCTGAGGGAACTCGAGGCGTCCATATAATGGAACCAGATTCAAACAAGCTCCGAACCAATGCATCGTATAGCACTCGTATGACTAAAGTGCTACGTATATGATGAGAATTTCTCAAGACGAAGCCCCACATTCTTATGATCTCATACACACGTCCGATACATATAAACTAAATTTTAACTTAGAATCAAATAAAATACCCAGATTTAATTTAATTAAATTTAATTTAACAGACGATTGCTTATGAAGAGTTATTTTCTCAAGTCTATAATTAAAAATGATAATAATTAATATGAACATCGAAGTACATAAAGGGGTCGGTCCTTTGGATAAAAACATGGATTACTCGACGGGTAATATTTTGTCTTTGACGAACTTAGACATTATAAAGAAAGATATACTAGTAACGTCATATTTTTTTGTATTAAAAACCCGAGCACACAGTTTAGCTTCTATAAAAAGTTTTATAGTGTCTTGAACGTTCGTAGATTTGGAAAAAACCAAAAACCATAACTTGCAATAGTTCGTGAAAATGAAGAAGCGATATTTAATGCCCTAGTCTTAAGAGATAATACTAAAAAATTCTCACTTGCTCATGCTGTAAATTGTCAAATCTCATTCATAGCAGTAGAAAACCATCTGCCTTCTCTGCTAATAGCTACGGAGATAGAATATGTCATCAAAAACTGCATCATTCTGAAAAATAATTAAAAGAGCTTTTTATTTGTTATAAAAGAAGAATAATGATAGAAATATTCGCAACGAACAAGAAAGGTGGTTTACATAAAAAAAACTATGGTTAGTGTTAATAAGTTATTTAACTTCTTAAGCAAATAGTAAAATATATATACCTTGGTGTCTCTATCACTTCGAAAGTAAACTTTTGAAGGTAGGAATTAACTTCAGGATTGAATCTGTTTTTCATTTTCAATGGGTGTGCTGAAGAGGATCTTAGATGTGCGGCAAAAAAAATATGTTATTAAATCTGAGGAAGTTTTGTTAAATAGTTAATTTATATTATCGGGATTGAGACACGACGAATAAATTATCTGACTCTAAAGATAAATACACCAGTCGATATATTGACCGTAGTCGACTGAAGTGATGCTGGTTGTAACCTCACCCCACTCGAGATCTGTACGGTCCACCAAGGACTCTAAGTCTAATTCTTCATTAGACGGCATCTGAGTTCCGGAATCAGAAGCGGTTAAGTATCATTAGGACTCTCTCAACACAAAAGGTCCACAAAGTCTAAATTAAACTTTGGACTATCATATAACACTAATTAAGATAAAATGTGATCAAAAATGTATCGATCATCAGTTCATAAATATTAAATAAAATTGAAAGCGCTTTCAAGATGTGAATATAACATCATATTTTAGTCTCCAATAAATACTAATTCATGAAAAACGGGTAAATACCTATTTTTCATAATCATTTCTTTACTTCCAAAAATACTTTTTTTGTCTAGCATTAAACAAATTACTAAAAAATGAAAGCCGGTTGTCAATAGATCATCTTTAATTAAACCATCCATCGCGGCGACCCGAAAACAACCGCGTCTTCCGAATGGGGCCTTTCAGCGACCCCAGCATTTCTCCCAAGCAGACCCTCAGTCAGATATTGAAAAATGGCCTTTTTTAAAAAAATGTATTATTCTTAGAACAACAATTATTATATGTTTCATAATTCCGGAGATATTTGAATGTTGGTCTCGGTGTTGTCTCGCCGTAAACTGAATACACGCCGCCGACTGAGTTCTCGCGGCAAGTGTCACAAGTACGTTTCACTCGCACTTGGCACATCGTAACGGATGCGAAAGAGAAAAAACATCGCGCTCACGGGAACAGAAGCGAATATTTTTGTTTTTATTATTTTTTCGCAATTACAGACAATAAAAGAATTTTAGAGAAAATCAAAAACTTGGGATATCCAATAGACCTCATCGGCACGGCTAGGTTTAAAACAGCATCCACGAGCCATAGAATTATATTAACCGTCACTTGGCGTATTTGACGAAGGTTTAAGCAAAAAATCGCAAGAGCTATACACAATTTATGAGGAGAAAATTTCTTTGGTACATTTGAGTGTTTTCTTTGAAGCACTCGTCTCTTCTCGCTCTCAAGCAAAGTTTAATTTCCGTCACATGCTTTTTCTTCCGGCCCTGGAGATAATGAGCTGCTGGCTTCTGCGAATCTGCGCCACGTTCCGCCATATAATTCTGATAATTACACGGGTCCCCGACATAAACCCGGGACACGTCACTTACGACATGCTCCACACGTCTGTGGTGCCACAGACGACTTAAAAATTCATATCCCGGTCGGGTGCCCCACGCGCATTAATGATGAGCGCCCCTGGCCTCACCATACATATGCATAGCGGCTAAATTGGCGGCTAAGTCTAATTGATGGCGGCCATTCATTACCATCCAAATTTGATACGAACGTCATTAGCAATAAAATCCAATGGGGGAAAGGATGAGATAATTCTATATATATATAAAAAAATATGGATTTAAACATCAAGCTTAATTTGCAAAGCAAAATGATCGCACGGGAATTTTCCGGGGCTAATAAATATTTCATAATTTCTTTATATACAGCGGGTGTTACGGGAATAATATTAAAATGGTATTAATTTTCTTTAGCGAGTTGTGGATATATATCTTATCATTATGATAAAATTTTGCTCGAAGGCATCTAAAAACTTTCTGACCTTGTCTACGTTTATGGTCGTATCGCTTTAAACAAGCTCATAACAATTTTCATCCAAAATTGAGCAACATTTCTTCTGTGAAAATTTTCACATCAAAAGTAATGTTTCTTCTCGCTTGACATTTCTTCATTACAAATTGCTGCGAATTTATCAAGAGTACACGGAAGAAAAAGGATATTCAACATATGAATGTACATATACACATTTTTTTTCAATATATTAAAATCATACCCACAATCTGAATAACATCCTTTATAAAAGAGGACCTTTTAAATTTTATGACCTTTGAGACTACGTGAAGTTTGACGCAAATTAAAACAAATTTTTCTGGGAAAAGTTTCCGACAAAGTTTTTCAACCCCCCCAGATCATTTATTTATATAGAAATTTTCGTGAAAAACGTATCGTACATAATAATAAATATTTAATTTCGGTCGTGTAACTTTTTGACGCATTATCGGCACGATTATAAATACCCCCGTCAAAAGTCCGATCGCTAATGTGAAATAATGATATTTTAAATATGCAAAATAAATAATAAAAAGCATTATTTTTTAGTATTTCAAGTGAAACGGCGCTCTTATCGATAATGCTCATTTTTCTTCTTGACAGGACAGGTCATTAATCTTTTTTAATTGTGCCGAAAGGACTTTTTTTTATCCAATCACAAAGGATATAATTAAAATTGACATAACTTTTCGCCACTCATTTATTCCACGACGTGGCAAATCGGGTCGTATCGGTATCAGAGTGCTTTCAGGTTTGGGTAATGTGTCCAATTAGATTTGTTCCGAATGTCACGACGAGGAAAATCTTCTCTTTTTTTTAATAGACAAACCGAGGAAAAGGAAACCGAAAACGTAATGGTGTTATAAAAACTTTGATGGGATAAAATCATTTCGAAAAAACATCTCCAGTTGAGTAATTTTCGAAAAAAAACATCAACATCTCTTAAATCTATAGAATTAAAGCTATGAATTACATAGCAATATTGAATTAAAATTAATAATAATAAAAAAATATGTTAAATGCAAAAGTAATAAATATGCATTCAGTAATATAATATTATTATATGGAATTTCTTTGCGATTTGCATAAATAAGCTTGGAATTAATAAGAATAAATCTAATATGGTAACGGAGCATTGTATTTTTCGTTCGAAGTTTAGCCAGAAAAGGTCTCCGAGGTTATACAATTTGGATTAGTAAAGTTAATTTCAGCCAGGTCTGGCTAATCTCGCAAAGAAAAAATCCATCTACGTCCAATTATACGTGTCCTCCCATCCGCGTCGACTAATGTAATTGTAATCAGAAGAATAATAATTGGATTTTTTTTCCAAAATAATAACCGACTAAAATTCACGACAAAATACACCGAGAACTCGGTTGATCATTTATCCGAACAGCTGTCGGAGCAAACAGTTGAGCGCCTCAGGGAAATCTTAGACGGAGCGAAGTGTAGTGGAGTGGAGCAGAGTGGAGTGTGTGCAAACAAGCTGGGGGACAACGGCGACTGCAAGACTGATTGCTCTCACCTTGCGGAATAAACTTCGAAGATCTTCCGAGACGCGGTCACGTCTTGGACCAACGCCGACGAAGAAAAGAAAGCACCGCTGTTCGTTGTCATATGTTAGTAGTATCCTTTTATTGGGGCAGCGCCTGCCACTCAGTCTCACTCTCGCTTATCGCACATCTTCAACAGAATCACTTTTAATTATTGCTGGGGTCCTTTCGCTCGACTTTGAAATCCAGCTGACGGCCCTCAGATTTTGATTAAAAAAACAGCCGAGGTTGTTCGCAGACTTCTTCGCCTCGGCTTCGCGTCTTGAGACCGTAGCCTGGCATGCTAGCGTTGAGCCCCCAGCCGGCCCCCCGTCGAGGATCATCGGGAAGGGTACCTCTCTGTCGATACTCTGGACACTGGACCG
>JAGXCT010035826.1:0-56757 GCA_022495035.1 Philopotamus ludificatus | reverse complement strand
CATATGAAACTGGTGGGGTTCAGTATCTCCAACAAGGTTAAGAACCACTGTTCTATACGCTCAGCGAGTGAGTGTCTCGTGGCTGGCGAATGATGATGATGATGATGCATATTTAATTCATGCTATATTTCTATTAAATAATTATTTTTCTGTTTTAGCACGTTACATTGTGTCCGACATGGGGAAATGCCATATTGAAATCGACGGTAGAACCTTTTTTAAAAATATGAAATACTCAAATCGCGAATATTGGAGATGCACAAATTCCAGAAAATCAGGATGCAGTGCCAGAATCACCGTCAGAGACGGAGTCATTGTACATTTAGTCACATTACATAATCATTGATGTTATAATTATTGTAAATAATTTTGCTGAATAAAAAACACATGCGCGTTATATGTCTGATTATATTTCATACTGGATTCTAAGCATATTTGATTGTATTTTATACTGGAATCTTAATATTTAAATATTTAAATTTTAGCTCAATATGTGAACACATCAAGAGGTGCTCGTCACATACTGTTATCGGGAAATATTTTTACTCTGAACCGGGTTTACAACGACAAAGAATACTGGAGATGCAAGCGATACTTCGGTTATGGTTGTAAAGGCAGATTGGTAGTATTTAATAATGGTATACAATACTATAAAGATGTACACAATCATCCTCCGAGTAATAAAAACCATATGATTAATTTTTAAATGTAAATTGTAATATGTCAATATTAAAATAAATTATTGAGGCTTTCGTTATTGTATTAATTTATTAAATATTTTGGTGTATTTCGGCAGTTATTTTTATTTTTTTTATTTACAGTGTCCTATATCAAGTCGATGCGGGGAAACACTTTAGCAAAATTTGGCAGCTATACATATTATTTCTTTAGAAAAAGTGGTATTAAGAGATATTGGCGATGTTCCACTCACCATTCTAAAGGGTGTAACGCCAGATTACTTGTCATCAAAAATAATATGATAAATGTCAGCTCCCCGCATACTCATTAGAATAAATAAAATAACATATACATAACGAATTTTTCAAAATGTTCCAAAATTGGAACACTGAATAATGGGGATAAAGTTAGAAAACTAAGAGGCAAACAGTTTATTTTAATACAATCAAGATTATCATCATCATCATTTGCAAGCCACAAGACACACACCCGCTGAGCGTATGGGCTCTATTCATTTAAAGCAGGGGTGAAAAACCCGCGGGCCGCCACATTTTCTCGTGGGGCCCTTAAAATATTTTACATTTTGACTGAATGCGATCATTGATCGAGATTAAATAATGTACGATTAGAACGCTGAAATCGAGTTGCTATATCTGCAAATATATGCCAAATAATGGCAAAGAAGCAATGCCAAAGTTGTCATTAACTAAGCCGTGACGATGTAGTCTATTTTTTGTCTCCTAGTTTTTGATTTTTCTCGAATAATTATTTTATATGAATCCTATATATTACAAACTATTTGTATTTGTTTAAAAAAAGTCTCAAAAATAAATATTATAAATAATCGTCGACTTTATTATATACGATTGCGAAAAAAATAAAAACAACAATATTCGATTCTGCAGCCACGGGCGCGATGATTTTTCTCGCTCCCATCCGTAACGATGTGCCAAGTGCCAGTGAAACGTATAATAGTGACACGTGCCACGAGAATTTAGCGGTCGGTCTATCGATGGCGTGTCCTCAGTGTGGGAGTACGCGTCATATTGATTAGTTAAAAAATCCAAAATATCGACCAAATTATGAAGCGTATTATGAATAACTATTCTTATTCTTATAATAATCCATTTATTTAAAAAAAAAAGTCAATATATTTATGAAGAATTCATCAATTATTGAGTTGAAATGCTTGAGGTCTATTTCCCCTTATAAATAGACCCCGTTCGGACGACGCGGTTGGTTTCGAGCCCCTGTGACGGTTCAGTAAAATATTTTATTAATAAAAAATATATGTATTAGTAAAAAAAAATATATAAATATCAACCTGCACAGTACTTATTCCAATTACCCAAAAGCTAACAAACGAAAATAACAGATCTTTGTTAAAATTAGATCATAGAATTTAAGATCATCTTAAGATATTGATCAACAATTTCTCAATATCTTTACTTGAAATGCTTGGATTTTATAATTTATAATGGAAAATAGACCCCCTTCGGACGACACGGTTGGTTTCGAACCGCCGTGAAGGATCGGTAATATTTTTATTAATGATCGGTAATTTTTTAAACTAGGTTTATTTTGTTTATAAAGAGATAATTTGAGTTTATCACTCATAAGTTTCGCATATGCACACAACATTTTTAAATTTGTAAATGGCTCATTGTAAAAAAGGTTGCTCACCCTATCTATAATATTGTTTTGATTTGTGATTAAATCATTTTTTACTAATTAAAAATTAAATGACTTGGTTCATTTGTTTTGGTACACTGTCTGGGAATACTGACACGTGTTCATTCAAATGTGTATGACCCTGATTTATGGAATGAAATTTTGGTTCACTTTAATAAAAATATTTGCTTATTTATTTTTTATTATGATAACAATTATAAATTATGCATATAATAAGAAATATTTTCTATTATTTGCGAATCAGAACCACAAACTCAATGCCTATACTTATTTTGTTTATCAATCGCTATCAGATGTAGATTGTCCTGATTTAATCGCTGTTCTGGATCAACTGAGTGACTATCTCTTTTTTATTAATCTTTCCCTGTGACTTCCAACCAATTGAATAACTAGTCTATCTACAAATTGCACATGAGTCAATGGTTTTTAGTTTATTTTCTGTAGGTTCTAATAATCAATAGGTTCGAATATTTGGCCCTACTATTTTATCACCGATAGTAAAATTAATTATTTTTTGTGAAAAAAAATATTGGACAATGGGTACGAATTTTTTGACAAATTTGAAGTTCTTGATGCAATTTTTTGGGCATTTTTTACAATTTCTGAATGAATGTGCTATTAATAATCATTCGTTAACTTTCACAATCATCACTATTATAATTAACATTATCAAACGTAAAAGGGCTATCATCAATAATATTGAAATAATCATTGACAAAAGTATCATTGAATTTGAAAACAAGAGTTTC
Source organism: Philopotamus ludificatus (assembly GCA_022495035.1). NCBI lineage: Eukaryota > Metazoa > Arthropoda > Insecta > Trichoptera > Philopotamidae > Philopotamus > Philopotamus ludificatus. Next base: position 53,638 of record JAGXCT010035826.1, on the reverse strand, counting down.
ATTATTTTTATTATTTTCCATTGCTTATTATTTAATTATAAACATTATTTCACTGATTTTATTGTTTCGCTATTTTTATCAAATAAATATATATAATGGAATTAAAAAAATAATAGTTCCACAATACAAAAATAGGGTCACAGGACAACTCTCCGATATAAAGAAACCGACTGGCTGCCCAAAAAATATTGGCTTATGAAAAATATTGATAAATGCAAACACATTTTTGAGAATTAACTACGCGTAACTATAAATTTAAATAAAAAATGGTGGATAACTTCACATGTTGCAACCCTTCTCTATACTTAGAAGCAATAATATTTCGTAAAATTTACCTGCGTCCCATTGAAATCGGCGCATAAACTTATTCCGTATTTGGGCTATAACTGCAGGCACTTCAGTGCGGCCATTCAAAGATTTTACATTTGACTTTTATCTACAAATATAGACCAATTGATGGTATAGAAGCAATACCAAATTTCAGGTTAATTAGCAGGTTTATTTTGTTAATAAAGAGATAATTTTAATTCATCATTTAGTGTTTGTATTATCATAAGTTTCTTCGGGGGCCGCTCGTCCTTAGGGGCAACCGGGGCACTGCCCCACACACATTTCTCCGAATAAAAAAAAAATTAGCATAAATATGCGAACAGAACCTTAATTTTATGTGTGTTAAAAAAGGGTTCCGACTATATTTTGCATTTCTCTTTTCTGGAATTCGGATATCATCATCAACTGATTGATAAAAAATCTTTTAAAGTCTACATACATAATATGAATAATCTATTTATTCCGCAATTTAATGGAACCAACATTCGCTCGATATTCCTAGTTATCACATTAGCGTCGTGGTTGACGAAATTATAACCATGACTGGCCTTGAATCGTTAAAATCCGGCCTTTTCCAGCTCCTCAATCATATAGCCGGGTCAAATATCCGAGTAAATTATAGAGCTCGTTCCGACATTGTCCAAAATCGCCGTCTTTGACATTATCACCCTGCAATAATCCACTTTTACTATAAAGCACTCGTGCGTCTTCCTGCAGATAAATATAGCATCAAAATATACAGAAATCGTTCTGTAAATATGTATCACTTGCCCGAGTAGTTGTTTTTGTTCATGCCCAATTCCTCTTCGCACAACATGATCGATGTCAATTCCTTGGCCCGCCAAAATAAGAAGTTAACGGCCGTCACGAACGGTAGACGACTGTCGGTGAACCAATTTTCATTGCGGATGTTGACCTTCTTCCGAGTATATTTTCTACAATTCCAGGAAATATACGAACCGAACAAAGTGTCATTTTATGATTTCTTTGACAGTTTCTGTGACCTCTTTTTCAGTAAGGGACAGAATGAATCAATTTATTCAGTGTACATATAAAGCAAAGTATGTATATCAAACACAGAGTGTCCCATCCATCGATCACACGATCATTGTGATATAAGAGCATATATTGATGAGAATCCTCCAAAATACATGACAGAGAGGTCCCATAGAATACCCTGCCCATTCCCCAGATCTGACGCCACTGATTTTTTTCTTGTGGCAATGTCTTTGGTTATACTTGAGGAGATAACTTTACGTCAGAAGAATTCCCCACATCACCGAACGAAATGTTTGTTCTGAATATTATAAAAAAAAATCTAATTAATACTGTTTTTAATATCTCCATATAGTAGGATCAAATTACGAAATTAAATTCTATATTATCTAATTAACCTTTAATATACTAATATATAGTTGCGGCTCGTGGGTAAAATATTTAGGAGTGCTGCGGAAGATTAGAAATTAAAAAAATATATATTTTAAAATCACAGAGTATAGATGGCGCTGAACTGCTCCGATTTGCAGCTTAATACAGTGCTTAATAACGCGACCCCTCCACCCCACTGCCGTCCCGCATCCATCCAATACACGACACAGGTAGCGCAGACGAGCAGACAGCGCTCTTGTAACACTAAATATAAATTTAATATATATTTTCATATACATAATATATAAATACAAATATATTTTTCTTATGGGTGCTGCAGCTCTGCAGTGTATATGGACGAGCAGCCCCCGCTAATATATAATATTTTTTCAACAAGTTTTTGGCTTGTGTCAGTCTGTAACACATCGTACCATAAAAAGTTTGTGGATCTCAACCTTCCATTTAAAAATAAAGGAATTCTTAATCCAAAGATTATTTTAGGGAATGCAAATTGCACTAAGTCTACCGAAAACATAACAATAATTTGGATCTATTGACTACTAAAATAATTTTAGATCTTCTGGATAAATAATATCAAGTAGTATTATTTATTTCGCAATTAAAATAGATTTGCATGATTTATGTATTTCGTTATAACGTTTTACGCGATTTTATAAACCGCAGTGTAGTTCTTATTTCAAATAAAACGGGTTTTTTTAATTAAGGGAACCAATCTTGCATGGATTTTGGTGGAACGTATTGACCATGTAAAAAAAGATTTGTTTGAATAGAAAGTTTAGTCCAATAATTTGAGAAGGGTTTCAACTATGCAACAGAGAGTAGTAAATTATTATTTTCACCCATATAATTAAGAATAATTTCAAAGAATAATATATTATGATATATAGATGGAAAACATTGTGTTCGTAATATTCTGCTGAAAATTGGCTTCGTGCCTGTAGACGTATGTGACATCGATCGCTCAGTTCAGAAATGGGATAAGTCCAAAAATGGATATTAAAATATATATATATATATTTATCACGTATTGCCTAATTTTATATCTAATATGTAGGTTTTTATGTCACATGACGCTTCTACAACCTACAAAAGAACGATCCATACCACCTAATAAGGTCAATTTTTCAGTAAACGTACAAGGACAACTTATCTCGAATTTGACACAGTTTATATGGGAGTTTTCATTATCGTTGGGATAAAAATAAATCATGGTTTTATATAGATGGATATAATATTAATTGATATTTAATTACTTTGTATCTGTTATATTGAAATTCAAATAATTTATTTGAATGAAATACTCAGGAACAAATACAAAGACAATCAATCATTGATCGCTTTGGGGCTTAAAAAAAACCCGAACGAATACCTTTCGATACTAGGTGTATATGTTTGCAATGCAATCATAAAGAATTCAAGAGAACATGTTACCCTTTCAGGTCCTTCTGGGCTTTAATTTTCCAAGAAGTGCCCGAAATCCAATGTACATTTGTTCATGAAAGCTTTTTTTAATAACATAATTTTTGATTTAAGTATACAGAATTAATATTATCGATATGTGATTATTATTTACGGAAAAATGAAACGTTCATATTTATTATACAAGTGGGGGAAAATACATTACGAATACGTTGATCGATAACCTGCAGTGTGTATAGAGTACATGCAAACTATTTCTGAGAATGTAATTATTCCTTTTTCCTGCAAATGTACGTGCATTTATATCATTTTCATTTTCAATTGAATTTAAAATGAATAATTTGCGAATAGAATTGATTGTTTGCACATGGTGATAAAAATTAAAATTACATAATTGAATGAAAATTGTTTGAACTGTTCGATTATGTAAATTAAATGTGATCTAATAATTCGACATTCCTCTTTTACATCTAGAATTGCATAAAATGTATTTTAAATATTATTGTATTTCATCATTTTTAGTTTTAAATATATTATTTTACATGAAAATCGATATAAAGTTATATATTTATCATTTGATGAAACAAAATCGCGTTTTCAAACAATTTCCTTTGAAACGGTACATAAAGAAGGGGAGCGCGATATGAAAAAAGATGAATGAAAGTGATCGGTACCAGGTATGAGGGCAACGGGTTGGGCCTGATGAGGTCGGGTTCGGGGGGCGGCGGGTCCCGGCTGGGCGCGGGCCCCATGCCGGTCGATAGCCGCCCGGTCCCCTGCACCAGGCGACGCCAACAGGCGCACTGCGAGCCGTCTCTTGGCGCTCTCTACCCCCTGGCCGCTACCCTCTACCCGCTACCCGCTACCCTCTACTTACCCTCTACCTTCTACTCCCACCCCCCTCGCATTGTGTGTACTGCGTCTGTTGCTACAATATTTTAAATCATCTTTTACCAGTGTTAACTGATAAAATTTCAAACATGATTTTGAATGATATTTTTTTAACATGAGACCAAATCGAAACATTCCCACTATTTAATTGGTCATAATTATATATATCAAAATATCCAATATTTAAATATAAAAGACGTACGGTAAACCTTTTAAAAAACTAATACTCAAAAGAGGGGCACGCGGTATATAACCCGTTAAAATGGTATTATGCAACATTAAAAGACAAATAAATAAATCTCATTAATACCTTCTAATTCACGTCATTTAATCATACTTATATGCAAAAATATCCTTTACTTTTTAAAAAAAAGATTCATAAAATGCAGCATGTTAAAAATGCGTAAAATAAAATCTATTCAAAATAAGTTTATTATTTATATTGAATATACATACTCAAATGTATTAACATTATAACACCATTTTTTTTTATTTGAATATATTAAAATTGTGATAGCCAATAATATCGGTGTTTAGACCTCGCGAATAAAAATAATCATCCGCTGACAGCTGATGTGCCGCAGTCACACCAAAATACATACGTCGTAGTTGATTTGATATTAAAATGAAACCAGGCCCCAAATATTCCCCAGCGACTTACATTAGGTATCCCCTCGTATTCGGAACCATGTTTGCTGCAGCAGCGGTCGCATTTTTTTATAGGTAACAACATAAATATACACTTTAAATATATAATTAGCTATGTCAACAAATAAAACAAGTATTTAAATTGTACTCATGACCAATTCTAATATATTAGATTTCATTTTCAAATTCTAAATATTTGTAACATGTCACAGGTTATATTATATATATAATCTTGTTTTGGTTACATAATTTACTTACATTATGACTTCCACACCAACTGCACCATTTGACACTATTGATATTGACATTATAGACTGGAATATTTTTAGATCCATTAAAAATCTTTTTTAATTTGTTCAGAATTTCAATCCGATGATTTTAGTTAATTTTGACATTACAGTAATACCCCCGATAGCGCAAAAGTTGGGACTGCGTTATTGGAACAACGCGTTATTGGAATTGGATCGATTCTAGCTCATCTTTATAAGTTAAACATATGTATATTTTAATACAAACATTGTGACAATCTATAAAATAAATCATTTTTTCTTTACGTAATAAAATTGAAGAGTCAGACGCTTGTACACATTTAAATGCCCTATTATTAAATAAAACAATTACATTTTAATAATATTGTTTATTTTTATATTACAGAACGTCATTAATAGGCGACTTGGATGCAGAGCGAGAACGAAAATCATTGTACGATCCAAATGTTGAAGGAATGAAAATATTGATGCCTCATATGAAATATGGAAAAACATAAAAACAGTACATATTAAATTAGTTATTTTTATTTTCATATTTTAGACAAACAAGTGTAATTTTCTTTTAAAAAAAGTGTATCTAATCAATAAATATATTAAACAATAATTAAAACATATCACCCATCGAATCTTCCATGAATTTCTTATATATTGCCATAAATTTAGCCACAAACGCTTCCAAATGAAAGATTTGTTTGGATCCTAGGCGCATTCGGTGTTCATAATCAGCAGCGAGACTGGCAACCTGACTTTTCATTTGCATATCACAATTCTTCACCAATTCGTCCAAAAGTCCTTTAAAAATAATATCTGCGGGTATTCCATGGACCAGTAATTCATAGAGCTTAGTTCGAACTTCGCCAAGTTTTTTGGGAGACTGTTCCATCAGAATAATTTTTGCGGTCTCTCTCAAAAACACTTGCCAATCTGGTTCGGAAACAGTTTGATTGGGGGTGAATGGATACTGCTGCACTTTACAAGCTTCACACATCAAGAGTGCCCTTCGAAGATTTCTTGCGGACATTTGAGATATTCTCGTGGCAAGCTCTATTGGAATCGTAAGCCCTTCTTTTTTACAGGTGCTCTGCAAAATAGAGACTATTTCAGATTCGGTTGGAGCTGGAACTCTTATTCCTAAACATCTCGATTTAATAGCTGGAATGACACGAGAAGTCGAATTGACACATAAAATTAACCGGCACGTCGTCACATATTTTTCCATTGTGCGGCGGAGGGCATGTTGAGCATCTTTGGATAATTCATCGACTTCATTGAGAATCACCACTTTAAATTCACGTTGCCCTGAAGAGTCCAATTGTTGAGTTTGCGCTACGTTCTTTACTAAATCCATCACAACAACTCTGTCATAGATGCCTACATCGGAAGGATTGACTTCTATGTGATAATTGCTGCTGATTGTCATTATCTCCAGTTTCTTCTTTGATGGGGTGGTAAAATTCATGTGTTCCTGACGCAGTCTTTCGACTCCCGGTCCGTACAGTTCTTTGAGTAAGCACATTATCCTAGTTTTCTTGCCGGCACCACAGGGCCCATAGAACATCAGATGAGGAAAATCACCTTGTTGCACTAACTTCTTAAGATGCTCGGCTTGAGGTTTATGAAAATCAAGTTTGGCCAGGTCCCGCGGCCGGTGCTTGTCTACCCACAGGCTCATGTCGTCAAACGATTTTGGCGCGCCGGGAGTTGTCAAAGTAGTCACACTATGGTCTCAGTAATATAATACATGACCATGATTGTCTTAAAAATATATTCATGCGATTAACAAGGTTTAATAATATAATAATAATAACTAGTTCATTTTGTTTTTTTATTAATGAAAAGAGATTGCTGTATTTTTATTTTTAAAAACTTTAATTGCATTATAAATTTGAAGAAAATATTGATATTAGATATAAAACTGTTAAAAATGCAATATATTTTTCTTATTAAAATGAAATATACATTATTTGCTATATGTATTCTAAATTTAGGTATTTTATATAAAATTTCAATTTCAGAGTAGGTAACTCCAGTGTTGCTAGCTGTCATTATACCGGCTGTCAGTGTGACGTGAACGGCTGGCAACATTACTCTGCTGTGGCGCTAGGGGAAGTAAACAGTTGTTGGACAAGCTGCCAAACGCAGCATGGCGGTTATGATGGACTATGAGTTCAAGATGCGGGCGCAGGGGGAGCGCAGCAAAGTAGAGGAGCTCTTTGAGTTCGAGGGCTGCAAGGTGGGCCGTGGTACATACGGGCACGTGTACAAGGCTCGTCGCCAGCTGCCTGGCGATGCTCGTGACTACGCCCTCAAGCAAATTGAGGGCACCGGTCTCTCTATGTCCGCTTGTCGAGAAATAGCTGTCAGTACCTAACGCACACTCCACTAATATGTCTATAGAAAGTAAAACTTAATCCATATTTCTATATTTTTCAGTTATTGAGAGAGTTGAAGCATCCCAACGTTATAAATCTTATCAGAGTGTTTCTATCTCATAATGATCGTAAAGTTTGGTTATTATTTGACTATGCCGAACATGATTTATGGCACATAATAAAATTCCACCGTGCTGCTAAAGCTAATAAGAAACCCGTAATGGTTCCCAAAGGAATGGTTAAAAGTTTATTGTATCAAATTTTAGATGGAATTCACTATCTTCATTCCAATTGGGTTTTGCACAGAGATTTGGTAGATTTTCAATATAAACAATTACATAATTGATCATTATTACACTATGATGATACTTAGATATTATTTTTAACATTGTAGAAACCTGCCAATATATTGGTAATGGGAGAAGGAATTGAAAGAGGTCGAGTGAAAATAGCAGACATGGGCTTCGCAAGGTTGTTCAATGCTCCCCTAAAACCACTTGCAGATCTCGATCCTGTTGTAGTAACATTTTGGTATAGAGCTCCGGAGTTATTACTCGGTGCAAGGCATTACACAAAAGCGATAGGTATGAATTAAAAATCATGTGAAATAAATGCTTTTATTATTAAAAATATATTTAATGATATTTTTAAGATATATGGGCGATTGGATGCATATTTGCTGAGCTTTTAACATCAGAACCTATTTTCCATTGTCGACAAGAAGATATTAAAACTAGTAATCCATACCATCATGACCAACTAGATAGAATATTCAATGTTATGGGATTCCCGCTTGATAAAGAATGGGAAGACATAAGAAAAATGCCTGAACATCCCACTCTGATGAAAGATTTCAAACGATCTAAGTATGTGTTGTATATTTTTTTTGTTAATACCGTCCTTTGCATTATTTGACGTTGAAATATGCATTTTAGCTATCAAAATTGTTCATTGAGTAAATATATGGATAGACACAAAATTAAGCCGGACAGTAGAGCGTTTAGTCTTCTGCAAAGGTTATTGCTGATGGATCCCGCACGTCGTATCAATTCAGAGCAAGCAATGCACGATGCGTATTTTTCAGAAGATCCTCTTCATACGCAGGTACTTCAGTCTTTTATAATATATTTCCCAATATTAAGATTCGTTTTTTTTTAAATGATTTATTTTATTTAAGGATGTGTTTGCCGGATGTCCAATTCCATATCCTAAAAGAGAATTTCTCACCGATGATGATCAAGAAGATAAATCTGAATCAAAAGCTAGACAAAATCAGCAACAACAACAGCAGCAGCAGCAACAACAACAGCAACAACAACAACAACAGCAGCAACAACAACAGCAACAGCAACAACAAAATGTGAATATTGTTTTTTACATTTATTGAATATTCTTTTTTTTATGATTGATGATATAACATATTTAGGCTCAACAGCAGGCGAATTCACAACACGAACATCATTCCGGCGGAGGTTCCGCTAAACGATCTCGCGTAGGCGGCGGGCAATCTAGTAACCAAACGTCACAACAGCAACAGCAGCAGCAACAACAGCAAGACTTCCATCAACATCAACAGCAGCAACATCAGCAGCAGCAACAGCAAATGATGTACAATTCATCGCAGCAACAGAATAATAATAATCAACAGAATAGCTTTCAGCGATTTTAGTATTGTGATAGATCTGTGATAATATAAAAAAGAGTGATTTCCTTTTTTACTTTTTTATTAGTGATATTTACTTTCGAATAGAGACGACTGATAACCAATCATATTTATGGAACCAAATATAATCGGTCGAGAGTCAAGTTAATTCCTTTAAATGTATGTACTGTCCGTTTGTTTTTATTTGGTATTTTTACCGAGTAAATTTATCTAGATTATGAAATTTAATGGATTATTTATATAATTTTATAATTGCATCCCCAATATTGTTTAAAATTATTTTCAATCATTGTCCGTAAATGTGGAGAATTTGTTCATATAATCGGTTGAACATCCCGGCAATCGTATGTGCTTGGTTTTTTATATAAATTTTTCAGAATCCCGGTCGTTCATTACTTATAATATTTATTTTATATTGTAACAGTTACGCTGAACAATTGTGAGGCAACTTCAAAGGTTTGGTTTCATAGCTATGAGGGACCAAAGTTTCTATATCGATGTGCTGGTTATATATCCAGAATCTCGAATAAACTTTTATATCTCATACAATTTATATTTATTTTATTCCCAAAATTTATAATTTACAAATACAGTTAACCCCACTAACACTAAAATCGGTACCGTGTAAGTTGGGATAGTGTTATTGGGGGTAAAGCTTGGCACGTGTTGAATACACACAAAAGGGACATACTTTTATGTCACAATATCCTCAAAACATCTGCTTTAATTCACGAGGGCTTTCAATTTGCCAAGTGTATGAAACAGTATTTAATTACTTATGATCCCGCCTAGAGCGAGCTTTAAAATTCCAACAGGACCTGCAGATTTGTATGGCTGATATCAAGAAATGTATAAACAACTTGTGAAATAAAATACCAAGAAGTTCATAACAGATTTCCTTATAATAAGAAATTCAACAACACAGGACAGTAATAACAAATAAACAGCTTCAAAAAATCACGTAAATGACGCACACACGGCAACGTCCCGCAGAGCTCTCACGGCATATGTCTAGTACATTTCACTCGCACTCGGCACATCGTACCAGATGCGAACAAAAAAAATATCGCACCCGATTTTTATTTTTTTTACCAATACCAGGCAAATACAAAAAAAATATGACATGTAGGATTTTTATTAAAGCGCTATTCGAGCAAAATCAAAAACTTGGGGTCTAATTTAATGGACTTAGATTTTTTGTTGTCAACCAAAAAGCATTGCGCACGACAATGTATTACATATTTCGTAAATATGTAATTTGACCTTGAAAATTTAGCGTTTTGTAGAACACGGCGCTCATAATCGAGCACTATAGGGGGGAATATCGCACACGCCAAGAGAGCGCTTCTTTTAAATAATGGTAATTTTAAAAAGTTTGTTAAAAAAATATGTTGAATTTTTAATTTTCTACTGACGTATTTTGGCATTGGTTTTAAGTGTTTGGGTGTTCGGCAACTTTGTTATTACTAACGGATAATGTGAAAAGAATTTTTGACCAAAAGAGGCATCGTTACAATGCATCAGGTTCTGTATTCACCGGAAATGATTCCCTGCGACTTCTTCCTATTCCCGATTGTGAAAAAATCATGTAAGAATGAAGTTTAACCAAGACTGAGCAGATAAAGACAGAATTGCCGAAGGAACTAAACGCCATACCGAAAATTACGTCCCAGAAATATTATGAAGATTAGAAGAGATGAAACGCGTGTTTGTTATTTATGATGGGGATTACTTTGAAAAGGATATTATTATTTTTTTATTACAATATTGTCAATGACATCAACTCAATCTCTAATAAAAATTTAAATATGTTGTTAATAACAACGACATTATCCTTATTCAGGTTTTTGTTTTTAAACATAAAATAATACGTAGAAGTGGCAGAATATTTTATTGATTAATAATACAATAATATAAGCACCATAAACATAAAGAACAAGAATTTGAATTGCCTATTTTTAAACATCACACATGACATTGAGATAATTTAGGGAACTCATGCCAAAAAATTTGGTCCAAAACATTGTCATTTATTTGCGACTCAATTATTCTATGATTTTGTTGCAAATTGATTACTATCTGAAACAGATTCTTCAAACGATTGATTTATTAGAGACCTTACCGACTACCCTGAAAGATTAAATACACTTCCGATACATGGAATTATCGTTAGGAAATTGATAGTGGTAATTGTAGTTTTTGAACCATGCCACTTTGTTGCATTATTCACGAATGCACTCAACAAGGTCATTGCGTGATAAGCTGCATATTTTCCATTAAATATGTATTCTATAATTTATATTATATTTATGTGGCATTAAATAGCCTACTATTCTAAGAATTTACGAACCAAAATTGTAGTTATTTTAATAGCAATATTTTGCATTATGTTATAATGTTATTAAATTTTATTAAATAAATATAATATATTAAAATAGCATCGATAGGTCAACTGGTTTATCTGCGTATAGTTTGCAATTTTACTTTCGAAATCATAGTTTTGACCTCAATCCGAGTTAATTATGACTGGATTCTATTTTTCAGTATATTATAAAATTTTACCAATGCCAGTCAGTGTTCAACATTTTGTTTGTAAATTGACCTAGACAAGGTGAATATTTTTATAAAGTTTATCTAAATAATAATCGACTGATCATTTACCTTTTGCGTATATTATTATTTTTATCGGTCAATATATTCGTACATAAATTATTGTCTGAAAAATAATTTTACATTTTTATGCACAAAAATTATAAATATATCTTTAAACTTTGAATTAGGTATTTAATATAAACATGCAAGTATCTTTTAACAATAGAGTCAACCCTCCTATTGCGTTCACTTCGATAGCGTTTGGGGCGGTTCCTCCTATAGCGTTCATTTTACAAAACCGTAAAATCGAAAATAAGCAGAAAAAAATCTTTTCGTTTAAAATGTAATATAATGATGTATATATTTCGTATATTTTATTTTATTTTAAAACAATGCGTGATTGGCATTATAGACTAATCCTGAACGACAATCACGCATATGACCAATAAGAACAATAGAAAAGATAACAGAGATGTAAAAATATAAAGTTGTAATATAACAAAATATTTTTTAAAAAAGCTGTAAATGAACTAATCTATACAAGAAATAAATAATCAATGTACAACTGCAGCGAAAAGGCGATATTTTCGTTTTTTTTTAACTTTCAATGAGACTCGTAAACGACACGCGCACTCGTCGATGTCTCGTCGGAGACTGAGCTCTCACGCACTTGTCAATCCCACTTTCAGTCGCACTTATATTTTTGTTTTTATTTTTTTTTGCAATTGGGGACAATAAAGGGCAATGATTTTTTATAATATTTATTCTTTTTTAGACAAATACAAAAAGTTTGTGACATGTGCCGAAACTGAAAAAACGATATTTTCCGGATAAAAAGCCGGAAACGAATTGATATTTTTTTTAATTGAACCGGAATAAAAATCGAGCTAAAAAATAACGGTTCGATGTCCTGATAAAAAGCAAACGACTTTAGAGAGTCGTAATTCACATATTTAACTTTCTTTCTGTAAGATAACTATAAAAGAAACGTACAAGATAATTTGAAAACCCAAAATGATCTAGTTTTAATGTTTTAAAATGAGTATGATCGAGTTTATCAACCGTAGTTTTAGATAACGTCGACTTGATAACGTCACATTACCAATTGAATTAGATACATAATATGGTTCTAATGGTCTCAACTAAGACACTTTATTATGTTTTTTGATACTAATAGAGAATTACAACAATATCTAATCCCTTGCCAACTTTATAATTGTATAATATATTTGATTTATGACTACTCGTAAAACTGTTCTATAATTATTTTTTTATCATTCAATTGTATTTTATGACAATGTCTTCCTGAAGATATCATTTATATATATACATTCACATGTGCAATAAATTCATAAGATAACAGCGATTAGAAATACATCTGTATCATGATTTACGCGGAAGAGTACGTTAAATTTTTTGCAAAACTAACTAACGACTTATCGACTAAAAATAATAAAATTTAAAGGATCTCTTTGGTTTTTTTTAAAATGATTAGAGTTGTTCATTCGTTTTAAAAATAACTGCTAAGTCGAGGAGTTGCTAACATTTACATATATTATTTACGAGTAAAATTTGCACGGTAACAGAATACGAGTAAACATGAGAGAGAAGTGTTTACGCGTTTTTCATTCAATTTGTAGTTGCTGAAACGATTTTTTAAGAATCTTTATAATATAAAAAAAATAACAATGCAAACAATATGTTATTATTTATGGGAAATATTTGTTTGTAATTCAGTAAAATAAATAATATCCTAATTGGTTTAGTCGTTATCTAAAATGAATGTAAATATTTCCTTGGTGGAGAATCGTGTTTTACATAAGTTAAGCATATTTAAATTAAGTCATCTAATTGTTCGAAATTTTGATCTTTGGACTCAATAAATTGTTTAATCATTTTCATTTTAAGTCAGACACCTTATCCTGTATTTTACATAAGATTTGATTTGTCCGGTGCCAGATAATCGTCGACCCGAAATAATATGTTTTAACCCTTTGAAGTCATCTGTGCCGACACGTATTATGTAATGAAAGTATTTTGTTTTTATTTCTAAATAAACAAATACATAAATAAATAGTTAGGTTTATGTCAAAAATAATTAAGAGAAAAAATCACTTATAAGAACATTGCGGTATAGAAAATCGTATATAAACAGTGACAATGAAAACCCAATAGATAAACTATACAACATATTATTGTAATATATTTTAATTAAAATAAAATACTTATGAATAACACTAATGTGTCAGAATCTAATGAAGCTTCTTGTTTGTTATTACTGACTTGAATTTTGTTTCATAAATTGTTTATACATTTCTTGATATCCAGCCATACAAATCTACAGATCGCGTTGGAATTGTTCTAGGTCGGGATCATAACTGAGAAAATGCTGCTCCATACTTTGCAACATTTTGCAACCCCTTGTGAATTAAAGCAGCTGTTGAACCGTTGTTATCCATTCGTCTGGACTACTATGTAAAATACTTGAGTGTACATCGTATTTTTGGGCAGAGGTAATATTATTTAATATCATCATCAACATCATCATTTGACAGCCACAAGGCTTTCACTCGCTGAGGGCATGGGCCTTACCAAACTCTTGAATGGGCAGTCGAGGCCAAAGGAACCTGAGTCTCACACCTGACGTGAGGGCTCCCGTTTCGTGTCTACACCGCGGGGACGTGTGCGGTTTTTTGTAAGAAGTTTCCCTCTCTTGACCATTGCTGGCATTGAACGTACATCTTCTACTTTGTTGGTATCGGATTTTACCCCTCTCGACTGTGGCCAGGTAAGTAGGAGGGGGTTTGTCTCGGTATTCGTTTATTCTCTTATAACAAGTAACAAGTGATCATTAGAGAGCGACCACACGCACCCATATATAGATATACGCAGGCATACATATGCTCATCTGCCCAAAACGAGTATCAAATAGCCGGTCGCAAGTGATTATTAGCCCTGTCGCGCAATAACAATCCTTTCGTCATAGAAAAGACCTCCCCAGTGAGGGGTCCCCTAGAAAGAAGGAAGAGGAGCGAAAGTGTGAGACTAGACCAATTATTGGTTAACAGATTAGGGTTTTCCTTCCCAGGGTATACTGACTCTGTGGTGAAAAATCCGTTAAAGACCAGATTTGTTTATGCACATAAGGATGTGTATGTGTACGCATACATGTGCATATTTGTGCACTATGTTGTTAAATATTTATCAAAGTTTACTTGGAGGTGATAAATATATATTCTGAATCTCTGTGAGAAAAAGATTTATGACACCTCGCTATTCAGCGGCGAGCTGTCGCCCTGTCTTCGATCATTTGAAAACGATCAAAATACATAAAGTAATCAACATGATACAAATTAAATAGCGATATAAATTGAGGTATTATTTAACCCTTTAACTACGACAATTGTTTTAATGAATGTCTATGAAAAGTGTCAATAATCCATGAAAACATATCGTATTAATTTTATATATTTTAATGATAATTTATTATTTTATACTCCCATATCAGTTTTTAGATTTTTTTCCTATTTTTATTTGAGGAAAAAAACAGTTTTATTTTTTTTTTTTAATATTTTAAGGAATATTTATTTCATAAGTATTCATAAAAAATCTTGATCGTAAATAACTACGCTTATATTATATTACATATAAAAAGATTTGTATCAAACATTGTGTGATGAGACCATAGGATAAGAATTCTCTGGAAAAAAGGGCCTTGATTTATACATTGAATGTAGACTTGAAATTATCAATGCATTGATTCTTAATGAAAATATTTCTTTTGTTTCCAAAACGTCTGGCCATAAAAGCACTTAGAGCTTAGAACTATAACAAAAGAGATCCTTTTCAAAATTTCGGTGAACTGTGGTAAAGTTTTGCACTCAAAATCGTATCGGTATAACTTACGGGGCAGTTTTCTATGGCCCGGCCTATATAGTGGCATTTAGTAGTCGAGAGACAGAGTGTTGGGCCTATATAGTGGCACTTGGTAGTTAAAGGGTTAATATGTTCATTTAGAATGGCTTGGACCTGGGGCAACACTTTTTAAAAACACGTTAGACCAGAGGTTCCCAATCTTTTTCGGTTTACGGCTCCCTTAAATACATCAGATTTTTTTCAAAATGTATGACCTTCTTGAGAAAAGCGAACGCAAAACGATGGCGCAAAAATTTTGAGAATTTGGAATTCCAACAAATTTGCCGAATTGCTTTATTGAATATTTCGCGGCGCCCTTATGACGACACCTGCCGACGCTCCCCAGGGAGCCGCGGCTCACACTTTGGGAATCCCTGCGTTAGACTTCAAAGGGTTTAAATTGTATTTATAAAAAAATCTGGTTTGATTTTAACCGATGTGAAACATAGTGCGTACTCAAAAAACGAAAGCTGGTTCAGGATCACGATTGAGGAATGTGCGTGAGGTAATGTCTAACGCGTTGTGCGCATCCCAGGGTGATGAACCTCCGTTACTTAGCTAGAGTAAGAGCGGCGGCGAAGATTGCGAGCGAGCGAGTCGGCTGCTAACAGCTGACTGAACCAAAACACAAAGGAACGTTTCAGTCAGTCAGTCAGTCAGTCGCGGGACTGGTGAGCGGTTGTCGGACGGTCACACGTGCGGATTCTTGGATCGCCGCCAGTCTCATTCATTACTGTGTTTCTGGTAAATTTAGATGCGGAACTTGGTTTCTTGTGACGAATCTTGGTTTCGCGCGTACGGTACGAAGAGCGCTACGCGCCGTGTCGTGTTGATAAACAAGTGCCTCATTGACACATATCCATAGAATGCATCACGCAACTAAAACAACACATTCTCTAACAATGGAAGCGTCATTAAATTGTTCATTTCCATTATGAAATTAGTCGATAATCGCTTCAGTTGGGCGCAATGGTAATTTTTTTTTCGAACGGCACCATCTAAAATTAGACCATCTATGGTAACATATTGCGGCAATCGTGCAGAAAACAGCACGAAATCGGTGGTCTTGAGCTCGTATTGGTTTTTGTATTAATTAAAATGCCGATATAATAACAAACGAAACGTTTCGACACATATTTTCATTTAAAAAAAAAATCCTACGATGCGAAATCATTCATATTAATGATTTAATAATGTATTTTTTATATATCCAGCTGTTGGGGGAACATTTTTGTACAGATACTGCATGTATTTGTCAAACACATGTTTCTTAAATAGATATCCACTTCGAGTCGCCTGCCCTATTCCAAGTTTCAGAATTCCAATCCTTTGAACGCTTTCATTTAAATAACACGTTTTCAAGCCAAGATTTTCTAGCGTTACCCAACTCGTTATACAATAATAATTTATTATTTATTACGAAAATTTTATGTTGCTGATTTGGTTATCGCAATGATACCATATTTTGCAGATTTGGGGGTCAAATAAGTGTGTTTATACTAAAAAATATGATTAAATTAATCGTGTCAACTTCTCGAAAATTTGCAATCAGCCCACTACTCATTTGTATAGATATCAAGACTCGGAATTGACTGATCGATACTTTAAACACCAAAAACAATTTTGACGCCAATTAATTCCGCGAGTTTTCAACTAACTGTTCAGTTATTTTATGATTTTTTTTTGTAAATAGATGTTTACCTTAAAATAAATAGATAAATTTAAATAAATTTAAACTTAAAATAAATTTAGATGTATACCTTAAAATAAATATTAACAAGAGCTAAACTATTTTGTTGGTGTTTTATAAGTGATATTTTGATTTTCAAGGACATAATGCACGGAAAAAAAATATTGCTCTTTACTTGAATGCAAAATAAATGCATTTGTGATGAAACAGAACTATAAATATACAAAAGATATGATTTAAAAAAATAAAATACCCAAAAAAGTACATATTTTACAAAGGTGTTTTTTGTATTCAGTTTCAGTTAATAATTTCAGTAAATAATCTTTAGAAATACATATCATTAATTCAAGTATTATGAATAACTGATTCAATTCAATTATAAGATGCAATGATATGTGTGATAATAAAGCATGCTCGGTGATATTCGTGTCTGAATTCCCATTTTTTGTATTGAATCACCTGATATAATCATAAGAAAATATACGAATAAGACGTCCAGATCCATGAAAAAATATTTAAACTGACAATACGCGATTAGATTAAGTGTTATATTTGTTTTTGCAACGCAGAATAATCAATGATATTCGTTTTTGAGCGCTTCGATGGTTACAGTAATCAGAATATACCTGTTTGTTTATATTCAATTACGAAATTAAATGATAAATCAATACTTCAAAAGTAGTAAATATGTAGAATATTTAAGTTCTTAGAAATTCCGATTTAAACTTACGATTTCAGGACACTGAATCATCCAAGGGTACTTTGCTAAACTATTTAAAATTATTTTTTTATTTTTTAAATAAAACCAACAAATGACAATACGTCGTGGTATTTATTTACAACATTATATACGAAAATAATTTTACATGCATTCTTAACTAAATTCTTAACTTTCCGACGAACTCTCACTTATCTGTATATTTTGTTAAAATAATTATAATTTCTTGTCAATGAGTAAATACACTCAAAGCTGTTTTTGTGGATTCTTTTTATGTACGTTTTTTATCTATATAAAAAAATCCAGTTAAATACATGACATAAATGTATAAGAGTTAGAAATTTCAATTATTTTGCTGTAAGGTTAAAAAACAGTTCACCACAAAAAATCTTCATTCTTTACTACCAAAAATAATGGTTATATCGACGCAAAAAAAGAATCTTGCTGTATCTCGAAAAATGGAACTTAACAGAGGAGTCAAAACGCGATTTAAAATATTAATAGTTTTAAAATTAAAAGAGCGTAATTTCTAAGATTTAATTCGTTTTGAAATAAAACTCATAATTCACACTTATTGAAACCGTATTAAAGTTCGTTTAATTAGGAGTTTTATGTAGACAAAGCATTTGCTTTTTTTTTAATTCAGAACAGCAGACATATTGTATCTTTGAAGTGATATATATGACAAAACAAAACGTTGTCAACCCTTCTATAGCGTCGAGATAGGGTTCACGATGTAGAAACCCGCTATTAGAAGACTAGACACGCATACACAATTTGGGGTTACGTTTTTTTAATTATATTTTATAAATTTAATCAAATTAATACATATAAATTTTTAGTTTGTTAACGTTTTGTAGAAAACGGCGCTCTTGAAGGAAGCATTATAGAAGGGGGACGGGACTTTCGAACACGCCGCTCTATTTCAGGAAACGCTATAGAAGGTTTGACTGTAAATTTGTATGTATGGGATATCATTTTTAAAAGTATATTGTAACTTTGGTATCTTTAACCCATTTTTTCTTAAATATTGTCGTGGGCAGGGCTTCAGGACGATATTTTTTTTTGTTTCCAATTTAAAAAATATATCAGTTCGGTTCAGTTCCATATTAACACTCAAGCACCCGCTGTTTTCAGGCGAAACTTACACCTAAACCCGGCATCTTTTTATCGATCTTGCGATTTTGCTCGGCTCTGTAAAAAATGCTTAACAACTTTTTTCCTATTGGAGATAATTTGGTCAAAAAAGAAGTATTATACGTATAGTATACTTATATTAGATTATTAGAATATTTATTATTAAATAATCTATTATTTCAAGGACAGTTTTTAACCATAAATAAATACATATGTCATATATTTTACAAAGGGCATGCAGAGCAATGAATGAAACTGTGTCCAGTCGTAAAACTTTAAAAGAAAGCCTTTTGTAGCGCATTAGATAGCACGTTTGGTGTGAACCCGCGTTAGTGCGGGAGCGGGTGTTTACCGTTTACGAAAATTTCCGCACTAACGCGGGACCGGGTCCTTGAGTGTTAATATCATATTATTCACGAGCGTCAAATTTGTATCTCTAACTGGCATTTTATTCTTGGGCGACAGAAATGCTGTATATCTAAATTACCTTATTATCATTAAGACGAGTATCTCTCGTATTAAAAAAATATTGGCAGGAATTTTGACGTATCTATTTAATTTTTGGGCTGGCCCACCGAGTAGAAAAGGTTAAATATGATAGGTTTTATAGCTATTTTTTTGTACCTACCGTACAAAAACTGGTTTGACTCTATAAAAGGAATGCCACTCGTTTTTCCGCAAAAACGTACAAAATATACAAACCAGAAACTAAATGTCAGCTTTTGGCAATTTAAATCGTGAGAGAAAAGATGTCCGTAAATCAAGATGACCCTTAAAATTCGACAAAAACCCTGTCGGAATCAGATTCTTGCAAAGCATTGAGGGTTTATTACAAAAGCTTGCATCTTTATGGTCTACAATGCAAGAACATTTAGAACGCATCTGTAAAATAAACCGTATGAGTATTGAGTAACTGTACGTACGTGTATGAGTAATTCTTCTGGACCACAACCCACACAGAAAAAAGTGAGTCGTTGAAAAAATCAAGAGATTATTTTTGTTGTTCAAATCATTACGTATTCATCTCGTTCTTTTGGACTATTATTTTATATCAATCGTTGAAACATTCATTAGGGATAAACAAATCAATAATTGTTGTATTATAATTGAAAATCAGATAAACATTTTAGAATAAAATATACATTTGTAAGCTGAATAAACAAATTACGATTGATATCTTTGTTACTCATGGTATAATTATTCATAAAATTGTTTTCATCCGTAGATATCACGAACCGGAGCGTCGCGCCGGTGCGTTCCGGTTTACCTCAAGCCCTGACACTGATTTTAATGTTGTCATATCATTCAAAATGTATATTTATCAGACACAAATGAATTCGCTATTTTTATTCATAAATATCAATGAAACAATGCTGATTGAGATGACCTTGAATCATTCGGTTTGCTAATTCGAATGGGGGAAGTATCATAACGGCCATACTAAAAGTGCTATGAATAATATTCATTTTTCCAATGCAAATTTATTTCCACACGTTTCCTTTCTCCGATGACACCATCGTTTACTTTCCTTTTCATCAAATGCTAAAAATTTCCATATTACATACAATTATTAACATTCCGTCGATACAAATATTCGCTCATTATAAATTTAACGATAGCGGTTATCTCACATTAATTCAGTCATATAATGGATTGTTTTATTTATCATTTGATAAAATTGTTTATCTAATAATACGGTCATTTTTTTAATAAGAATCCCGAAAAAATATTTAAATGCATGGTCAACATATCCGTCGTGCCAGAGTCCACACAAGGCCAATTACATATATAATGATTCAGCTTCGCAGTCCTATAGAACAATGACAAAAATAATGTAATGCACATGACATACGCATACATATGTAAATCAGTAATGATTAATATGTGTATTTATTTGCTTTAGATGAAATTACGATGTTATCTCTATTATATACTGAATTATACTCTATTTAAGTTATATATAATGAAATTAAGTTTTCGATGTAATATATAGATTAAACCCACTAAAAGTTTATTGACCTCGAGTAACAGAGATATGAAGTTGTCTATGATTAGAGGGATCATGTTGGCCTTGTTATTTGTGAGTGCAGAGCTTAATACCATTTATAAAATCTAATACATCAATGGACATGTTATTTAAACCAGTTTTTCGCAAAAGATTGGTATCGTTAATTTTAAAAAAACGACATTTCCTTATAAATTTACATAATTTAGTATTATTGTACTATTTTGATTCTAATTATTGATAATACTAATATTATAGTCATTAAAAAACAAATTAAACTATGTAGTGTTATTAGTGACTACGGAAATTATTTTACAAGCGACATAATGGCCGGAATGCCGGCATTATTAACCTTTATCGATTTTTTTGGGATAATTTTTGAGGCTCCATCCTATATACTTACATATATTGAATTATGAGTTGTTATTTTATTGTTTGTGTTTAAAAAATACTACGAGAAGAATGAATAAAAGACAATAGAAAGATCCGCAATCTGCTGTATACCATCTGTGCTTCTTTCTTATGTCGATACGGAGCTGATTTTTTAAGCAAATCGTAATTGAAGACGAGAAATGATTAATCTATAACAATCTTAAACAAAAAAACAATGCTTTTCTTTCGGAGTAGTGCCTTCACCAACTATAAGCAAGATATATTTTAACGAACGAGTGTCGTTATTTGGCTAGGTAATGAAGGTAAAGAGAAAAGTCCCATAATGCCATACACAGAAGGTCGCTTTTTGTTTGCTGCAAAAAGCTCTGTTTGGGGCAAACCTGTATATGCCCCGCTGGTCTATATTTTCTACACGAACTCTCATGCAACCGTGCTTCATACACTTTGGGAACAAGCGTTCAAATAATTTAATATTAAAAAAAACGACCTCGATTGAATTTTGTGAATTTATCACATTTTTATATATTGATAAAAATTATTATCATTTGATTTCGAGAAAAATATGTCTATCTATATTGATAGTTTTATTAATATTTATATGTAAGAATAAATTATTTCTGTTTAATTTCGCAATAAAAATGTAATAATTCTTATTATTTTCTTGATTCGACCTCACTATACTAAAAATATATACAGTACATTTTTTATTGAAAAAAAGGAGGGGGGGCACTTCAATCTCATCATGCCTCACCTGTTTTTATAGTCATGCATACATACATATGATGGAATTTCTCTATAGCAGTGGTCCCAAACTTGCAATGCTCATAAACCTGACCATCTACCTCCGAGTGAAATAACTAGACATAACTACATATTGGAAAAAAATAATTAGATTGGTGAATCGTGTATATATAATATGTATGTTTGTCAATAACAGGTCTCCACGAACATTCATTTTTGGTCGTTTTTTTCTGAATAATTGCACTATATCCACGTTCTACCAAATAGAAAGACGGGAAAGCAATCAACAACTTTTGCACGGTGACCCATAATGCAATATATAAAATTGGTATCTGTTTTTGTAACCAAAATTTACGGCATCCTTGTTTAAACATTGGTTTCAGCTCATTATTTCCCCCGAATCGTTCCATGAAAAAGCCGTGTAAATGAAAACCGCATAAAAAGCCATGATATTAAAGGAATATAATTATACTCATTATACAAACTTTCTAATTAGCCCCCCGATGTACAGGAATATATTCCATGTTTATACCCTTCAATGGTATTGGCTCGAGAGCTTGGTTGATCAGCAATGGTTTTATAACTCGATCACCGGATGGATGCATTACTGCATAATAATATCGTCACTCGATCCTTTGCTGTCTTTTAGCAACTAGTAGTTTTTGAGATTTGGATAAATAAGACCAGCCAGGCATTTTCTTCTAGTAAAATCCAATCGGCATTAAACACTGGTCAGTTGTATATAATTTTTTTTTAATTATTTCCTTCCTCTTCTTGATTTTTTACGCGGTTTTTTTAAATAATTTATTTTAAAAGTGTTCCCCGACGATGTCCACGCACCCCCAAATTAATTTTAATTCGGCACAGACCCCCTCAGCAGTTACAAGGATCCCTAGGGGTCCGTAGAAACCACTTTGGTAACAACTGCTCTAGAGTAATGCATTATGAATTGCTTGAAACTCCTCAGGCCATTACAGCAATGATGTATAGTGAATTACCAAAGCTCATAGCTACCTTAAGGCAAAACAATGAGAGGCATCGGGTCCCCCGAGGGGCCTCTGTTTTTTTTCTAAAAAAAAATATTTAGAAATACAAATTAACCGATCCGTCACGGCGGCTCAAAATCAAAGGCGTCGGCCGATGATGTCGGCCTATTTAGTATGAAATTCTTCATCAAGATGTTGAAATTTTAAAAAAATGGATGATTCTAACCAAAAAAATAGTTATTCATGGCATATATTAGTAAAAAATTTCAATATATCGACCAAATTTAGAATTTTTCTACTAAAAGCCGCACGCGCCCCTGAGTTCGCATCACACTGAGACACATATGCGGTTTCACTCACACTTGCATATGCGTGATGTTTTTTATCGCTCGCATACGGTATGGAGCGAATAGAAAAGCATATTATTGTTTTTATTCTTTTTCGCAATTGCTTATATTTATTCTTTAGACTTTTTTAGACAAATACGAGAAGTTTAGAACATGTAGGATTTATATTAAGATTTAATTAAAAAAATATTCGATAAAAATCAAAAACTTAGGGTCACAAATAGAACCTATCGGCACGGCTAGGTTAAGAAGTTTAATTTTGTTTTACCTACTGTCTTTTTACATAAAGTGAATTGAAAATAATTATGCTTACAAATTATATGTACATATGTACATATGAGAGTGGAGTGGACGCGAACAACGCATTCCCCGACCCTACTGCGGAGCCGAGCGGTTTGAATCTCCCGCGCAAAATGTGGGTAACTCTAAACCGTGCCCGCATTGCGGTCACAGAGGACAAAGGGAACCCTCCACAAATGGGGTACGCAGAGAGTCCCACATGTGAGTGGAGCGATCCAGTCCACTGCTGACATAGTAGAGGAATGTCAATTTTTCCTTTTCCCGGTGGCCTAGCCGCGTTAAATAATTTAGCCCTGAATAGTAATTACAATGGTTGGCGTCCGTTTTCGCTGAGTAGGCTCTGCACGAACATGATCATCATCTAACTTGACCAACGCATCATTACACCCCGATATCCTGCCATCCCCAATTACTATTACAAATTACTATTAAAATTATTATTTTCATTATTATTATTATTATATATTATTATTATATTATTTATTATTATTATTGTTTATTATTATATGACTGTTGATTATAAATAAAACCATGTATTCTGTATTCATACGACAAATAAATAAAAAATAAAAAATATGTACATATCGACGTTGAAATGTAATTTTTCAGTATCTCGAAAAAATACGATATGGTAAATAGGAACACGGTCAAATTTTTAGATTTTTTTTCAGGATAAATTGTATAAAACCCGATCTATACCACGGTTTATTTTTTTTAGTATAACAATTATTAACATTTTAAATGTTTTTTTGACTCCTTTGAAAACTTTCATTTTTCGAGATACACCAAGATTGCTTTCTAAGGTCGATATCTATTGATTTAAATTATAGATGCCGCGCCCCCTCTATTGATTTTATCTAACCTAATCAAGATTGTTGAAAATTGTCTTCATTTTTTTTTATTATTAAATTTCAATTTTTTTTCCGCCGGTCTTTTTGAAAAAAACTCGCTTAAAATGTTAAAATAACACAGTGCCTAAATAAAATTAATTACTTACCAGTGGTTGGCTTTAAATTTTAAGATGCCATTAATATTTAAATTATATTGTAAATAATTAATTTAATAATTAGTACAAATATATAGGATTTCTAAATCACACTTTTTTTTGTTAGTGTGAAAGAGCATTTAGAAAATTAAAAATTATTATTACCAACATTGTAACTATTATATTGAGTAATAATGCTAAAAGATTAGTATTTATCTAATGTATTTACGTTAATTTGATCCACAGCATGATATATTGTATATTATTTTCCGCCGTTGCAATATGAAATGATATTATTTGTTATAGCTCAACAATCTACCAACGGTATGAAAAAAAACATCTATTGTACTGAGTGAAAGTGTCCGCTGAGTATAATGAAAACAGTCCAAAATGTCCAAGTTAAAAAATAAAATATTCAAAGCTATATTTAACAATGCCGATGACGAAGATGATAAGCTGGAGACACCTGAAGAGAAGAAAGAAAGATGGATCAGCATCCGGATCGTTTATTACACTATGTTTATAATGTCGTTAGGATTTAGCATTATAATAACTGCCGTTTGGCCATTTTTAGTTAAGGTAAGTCAAATTTTTATCTCCAATAATAATATTTCAGGCATACGATAAGAAATATTGTCTAAATCAATTTAAATCTTGCTTCTACGTATAATAAAATATTATCTAATGTTTGCATTGTAATTTTATTGATAAAGTTATCTGTAAAAAGTAGCTACGAGTTGCTAAGTGATAAAACCGAATTGTTTAATAAAACAAACAATTTATAAACAGGCTCCATTCGATGACAGCATTTTTGTTTATTATTATGTATTTTATTGAATAAAGGTAAACCAGTATTCCAAATGTGACCTTGACCGTTTTTTGAAATTCTTACGTTTTAGTTGGAGCCAGACGTCGGAAAAGAATTCATGGGATATGTCGTCGCCGCTAATCCTCTAGGACAGATGCTATTTTCGCCATTGGTCGGATATTGGGCGAATAAAAGAGGATCTATTAGACTGCCACTTTTATGTACATTGACCATATTCGTATTCTCGAGCAGTTTATATGCTCTTTTAGAAGCGTTCGATGAACATAAAAAATATTGGATGGTATTTAGCAGATTTTTCGTTGGCGTCAGCTCCGGTAATGAATTATTCCGAACGTTTACATTTATAATGTGATCATTTTAGTAATAAGGTTTGTTCATTTACAGCCAACGTTGCTGCAATAAGGTCATATCTATCTGCAGCCACTCGTATGAAGGAGAGAACTGGAGCTATTTCAATTGTCTCGTTAGCACAGGTTCTCGGTTTTGTAGTGGGTCCTGTTTTACAATCAATTTTAACATTTTTTGGAGAAGAAGGTTATTGTTTAGTAGGAAACGTAAGACTGAATATGTTTACAGCTACAGGATGGGTCAATGCTATTCTAGGATTAATAAATTTAATATTGTTTTTGCCATATTTTTTTAAAGAGCACAAAATTGCTGCCAAAGAAGTGATGCGTCATCAAGGAAAGACTAGTGGTAAGCCACATTTTATTACTTTATGGAACAATATTGTTTTCTGATTTTATACATTATATTATGAGCCAATTATTACCATCATAATTATCTTATTTAACACTTTGTTGATAATATTAATTAGGAAATTATTGTGGTTAAGGAAACATTCAAAACGATAAAATAATTCATATCGACTTATTTAAAATATTATTTACATAAAAGTAACCGATGTATGAAATCATCATATAAATATGTAATCATACAATATATAATATTTTCATATTTTTTTATAGAAAAAGAAACATGGAAATCAATAAAACCAGATTACCTTGCATGCTGGACGCTTATATTTGCATTTTTCATGCTCGTATTTAGCTTCGTACTGGTTGAAACATTAGCAACTCCCTTGACGATGGATCAATTCGGCTGGTCAAAAAGTGATTCTTTACTCTACATGGGATTATTGATGGGCGTTGGTGCAATTCTATCAATATTAGTATTCTCATTCACAAACAAATTAACTACGATATTTTTGGAGAGAAAGTTACTCCTTTGGGGTGGTTTTCTAGTGACGAGCTTGGCTACATTGACTTTGTTACCGTGGGGAAGCGAACCACCAAAGTTAGCACTACCAGAAAATTATACATTGGAAATGTTGAAAGACATGTTGTTAGAGCCAGAGTATGCAAATTTTACTCTCAACAAGCTCGCAACACATTTAGCCGACGGCAAAGAGTTACTCGGATGTCCAGTAACACAGCTTTGGTGTGAATACACGCATGCACTTCTCGTCGGACAATTTATACTTGCGTATATGTTTGCATCCATCGGCTATCCACTCGGTGTTACGTTAATTCAGACTATATTTTCAAAATTACTGGGACCGAGACCTCAGGTAAGATTTATTTACATATATTTCATAATATATTCAATAACACATTGTACTTATTTAAATTTGTATTATTTTTAGGGTGTCTGGATGGGATTGTTGACAGGCAGCGGCTGTTTGTCGCGCGTTATGGGACCTGTATTTGTTGGTTTTATTTATAGCCGCTTCGGTACAATATGGACGTTTTCAATAGTTACTAGTGCTTTAGTAATGTGTATGATATGGATTAAATTTGTAAATGAAAGATTGGTACCGCCTGTTTTGGGTGAAAAACTTAACGATGCACCGATAGAAGTAGAAATGACTGAATATAGATTACAGAATGAAAAGGGCGGACAAATGCAGGCAGCATGATAATTTTGCTACTTCTGATGCATAATTCAAAATGATACAAATATTTTTTGAGTTTTTTAACCGCTTAAGTGCCGTGAGGGCACCGGTGGCCTCTGCGTACGGACGACGCGGAATACTGTAAGCCTACCGGTGCCCGCTGTCTTTGCTTATCAACGCTCTATTTATATAAGATTTTCTGTCTATATTTTTTGTGAAAGTCAATTGTATTTTTATGTAGACGGAATTACGAAAAAACTCCTTTTATTAAACACGCGGTATATAAATGTTTCTCAACTTAAAAACTCGCGGCACTGAACCGGTTAATTATGTACTACCAAATATGTACCAAGTATGTGTGACCAAATTTGAATGTATGAATACATATCTATATATATAAGGGGTACCCAACGAAAATTACGTATTTAATTAAAAATATATATTATATACAATATAATATTACTATTTATAATTATATATTCTCCCTCAATCATTTTCACTTCTTCGATATTCATAAAAAAAAAATCCGATGAAAAGTGCTGCATTGATCGAAATAAATGGTAATCTGATGGATGAATGACATTCCATTTGTATTCCATTAATTTATCCCGAGTTATTTTAGTTGTATGAGGTCTCGCATTATCGTGTTAAACAATATGTTTTTTTTTATCGAATATTCTGGTTCTTTTTCCACAAATTACTTTTTTAATTGTAAGGATTATGCGGTTATTGTCTGGCCATATTTAAGAATTTTATAATAAATAATTCCTTTACAATCCCACCATAAAGACAAAAAGTTCTTTTTGACCATTGGGTTTAGTTTCGGCCCTACCAATGATACCTGCCCTTTAGCAACCCACTTTTTTTTCAAGATTAGTTCAAGTACATAACTCACTTCTCATCTCCGTTCACGAGATGTCGAAAAAATGTTGAATTTACCTCTATTTTTATTAATTCTTGACATATTCGAACCCTTAAAGATTTGCTATCCTCAATTCAATGATGCGGTATCACCACACTCTATGAATCTTGACAATTATTTTTAAATATTAATAAATATTTTAACTACAATCCGTAACACCTCATTTTCCACTTTCACTACCCTCTCAATTCGAGGATTATTTTTTATGTCACAATTTTCACTTTGAAATTGTTTAAACCATTTCTGACACTGCCGAATAGTAAATATCATATTTTATTGCCACAGTCATTGCATTAGCTTTTTGTTAAAATTCGTATAAGATGCAGTTTCATAAAAATTGCCAGCACAAACCATTCCATTTAAAATAGGGTGCAAAAAAATTCAATTTTTTTTTAAATTGTGCTTTAAATATCTACTAACCAATAGCAAAAAAAATACGTATAAACATATCGACAACCAAAACACACCATATTTTCATCGGGTACCCCTTATAAATTTGATTTTTTTTTTAATTACAAATAACGTTTGATTATCTTACCGTCTAATATTACATGTATTGATATTTAAAAACAGTAACTAGTGTTATGATCTATAAATTTAATGTGATATTTAATAAAATTGATTATTTACGATATTGTTTAATTTTAGTGTTACACGATATTAAATTCTATTTCACATTAAAAGTTATTGATTGTTTGATATATCATATGTGCGTTTTAGTACAATGTATATTATAACATTTTCAATAACTACATAGTTAAAGACGATCAGTCGATCTGGAGTTACTGTAATTTATTTATCGAAATATTAATGATATTTTGCATAACTAAAAAGTATAATTATTATATATTAATATGGTTATGGCTGATGTTATTCGAGGGTATAATTTATTACTGAATAAAATTTTTTGTATTACATTATTTTAAGAAATAAAAATTTCATTAAATTAAAAACTTCTTATTTTCAAATCATCAACATAATTGGAGCTAGATTATACATCGAAAAGCATAAAAACAAAATGGCGTAATTATTTTTATTTATTTGAATGTATTGGTATTCATTTGTTTTAGATTTAATGTACTGTCGTTAATACATTTTTATTGCTTTCTCAAATCGTGAATATTCTAATCGTAAGAATATGTTTATTTATTTTATTTAACTTATATTAACCATAAGCCTTCTTGACGGCTGACTGTCCCGCATCCTTGACACGTGACCCGCCCACGGGAGTCTGGCCATTCTGATGACAGCTGTACCCGGTATATCCTTATATAGTCGGTACAGCTCTTCGTTGCTTCGGATACACCATTCCCCGTCGTCGAATACGGCTCCAAATATTCGTCTCAGAATCCTCCTCTCCAGGATATCCAGTTGTCGCTCATCCTGTTTTGTCAGATCCCATGTTAGGACGGGCCTGATGAGGGTCATGTAGAGGTTAACTTTAGTTTTCTTTGAGAGGAATCTCGACTGTAGATGTTTTGAAGTAAAAAATAGCAGCATGGTCCTTCTTCGTTCTTCCAAATTAGTTACAGTAAACCCCCCTATAACGTCGGGATAGGTTCCACGTAATAGGGGGGGACGTTATAGGGGGTTAAGGTTTTTCAATTTTATTTTTTGATTTAAAGGAAATTCAGTAAATCAAGCATTTTCATTTTTTTTTTTTGCATTTACGGTTAACAGCGCAAATGTATAGAATTAAACAAAAGAAATCGACGATATAAAATAATTATTGTGTGAGACCTTATAGTGAAATTAGACTGTATCATTAATAAGATTAAGAGGTATGCACGTATACATTAACTCAAATAGTTAAAAAAAGATTCTGAGCATCGATTTCTACTGATTATACCGTTCAATGGATATAAAGTGAAGCAAAATATTTCTACCATGTGTGAATATCCCTGGAATGCTCTGATAGCTTCGTGCCGATAGCCTCGTGCCGATGAATCACCAAATAGTTTTATTTAGTGTCAAGCGATCCGAAGCTGCATTATGTCATTGCGCGACCGTTATAGGGGGGTTCGACGTTATATGAAAAAACCGCCGCAAACGTTATAGGGGGGAATGTTATATGAGAGGACGTTATAGGGGCTTACTGCGCGATTGGTTATTACATTATACACATCATCATTTCGCCAGCCACAAGGCTCTCACCTCAAGGAGGGCATGGGCCCACCAAACTCCTACGGTAAATTCAGGCCAAAGAACCTGAGTTCACACGCGACGTGAGGGCTCCCCTTTCGCATACCGCAGGGACCCGAGCCGTCTTGGTATGCGGTTTTTTGTAAAGAGTTTCCCTCTCTTGGCCAATATATACATATATATATATAAGTGAGCAGCAATATGTGAATTCCTGGACGGCCTCAAAGATGTACTCTTCGGCTCTCAGGGGTTTAAGGATTCGTCCTTGACATATGGACATGTATTTTGTCATGCAAATAAAAAAAAAATATATATAAATAACATAAATGTTAAATATTCTTATAATTTGCTTAGTAACTTCAAAATATTAGTTTGATTAATATATAGCATTTGTAATATGGATTTCAGAAATTTCAGGTAAAAATTTGACATAAATAATTTAGTGTTGCTATTTGATAAAAATGTGTCAGAATATGAATACCTTAGAAGAATCAAGATTAAATATGCACAAATGTTTTGACGAAAATAAAATCGCATTGGAAAAAATAGGAAAATTGAAGGAAAGCTTTAAAATAATAGAAAATTCTATAACTAATCCACTAATGGTATTCACATATTTAAAATTTTTAATTCTTTGTGTATTAGTTATAATAATATATATTAATATAATTGTAAAAATTAATATTTCAGAACAGCAGAATACAATTTGATGAAAATTCATCAAACATTAAAGAGATTATTATGATTTTGACTATGTTACAGGCTGACGATATGTTAGATAAAAAATCGGATACAAAAGATAATACGGAGAAATTCAACGGAGATAAAATTGAATCGTCTAATATTGCAGAGGTTATATACACAAAATTATTACATTTATATTATATATTTTAAACTAAAATATATT
Source organism: Philopotamus ludificatus (assembly GCA_022495035.1). Taxonomy (NCBI): domain Eukaryota; kingdom Metazoa; phylum Arthropoda; class Insecta; order Trichoptera; family Philopotamidae; genus Philopotamus; species Philopotamus ludificatus. Next base: position 22,154 of record JAGXCT010035826.1, on the reverse strand, counting down.
TATTTAGCAGATATTCGATCAGATAATAGACGAGTTGGAAGAAGAATTTTCAAGAGATATAGTTTTTAAATCTATCTATAATTGCTTTTGTGAAATTTACAAACAAAATATATTAAAATTAATTAATTTACTAAAATCAAAGAGGATAGTAAACGCTTTGACCGAATACGATATAGACATTGTGGTTTCTGAAAATTATAACAATAAAATGACCGTAATAAGCGCAAACGATATAACAAATTATTGTCAATTCTTTAAATTTGAAAGAATGATCTGCGATTTTATCAATAAGTTTAAAGTTAATTGCAATGGGAGCGATCTTTATGACATATATACCATGATGAAAGATTGCTCATGTAAAATGAAACATCCACCCGCCAACGCCAACAATTTCGGTATCGTAATTTGCAAATTAATTCATAACAGATTATGCGACAATTTTGAAATTAACTACGACAACGATACAATGCATATTGTATCGGAAAATAAGACAATCGATAATATTATTTGCAACGACAATTTTTGCACGGAAAACGAAAACATTTTTAAACCGAGGACGAATCGAGAGGACATCAAACGAAACAGTGTCGATCAAAAAATTCAAACGAACGTTACTGTCGAGCCTTTTCGCCGCTGCATAAGTTGTATAGATTTGCCTTTAAATTTGGACGGTGACACTAATAACGTAGATTTACCTATGAACGACGAACTCGGCCCGGTTATAGGAGAGTTATCGGTGCGTCATAATAAACCTAGCGATTTTTTAATTTTTAAATTAATATTTTATTTTCTTTTAGTCGACTGTCGTGCAAAAAAAGTTTAATCAATTGCCAAAAATTCTCAACTTGATAATCATTAAACGCATTTCGAAAAAAATCTGTATTATTAAATGGGATATTCCAGATTGCAACGCGTTATTCGGAAATAAGGTAATGCAGGTAAGAAAAATATACAGAGTTTAAATATGACGATCAATTAAATACATCAAATAATTGTAATAATGATTTTTCAGTTGAAAATCGACGAAAAAATAATTGATATAAAATTACCTTCAAAATGTCTCGTTATATGTTCTTATTCGATGATGATACATGGTAAAGTTACTCTTTTGCTCAAGTAAAACTCATTTGCAACCGTGGAAAATTGCAATCATGTTCTATTAAATTTGGAGGTGGAATATTTATTAATAATAAATTATGCATATATTGAATAATATAAAAATATACATAGTTGTTTTAAAAATATGGATAAAAATATTTTCTTCGATTCGAGTATTTATAATTTATTACATTAACTACTTACACCTGGCTTTATTTTACCATTTTTTCAATCTGAATCTACGCAGATCGAACCCACGTGAAGATATAAAATACGAATTAAAGTGAATACAATGACAAGTGATCGGGCTTACAAGTGAGCGTATAGATCTAACGTCGTAGGGAACTTGATATCACCAGTGATCGTTAATTTTTCAATAAAAATTTATAAAGCTTTACATTATGAAAATTGTGTTTATTCTATTGTAGTCAACAAATTAAATCTGCAAGTATTTATAAATAAAGGCTCATATTTATTATTCGATCTACAAAAACACTATATTTAAAATAAAATCTAAGGCGACCAATCTATTATTTAATATTAACTCTTTAGATGTGGAAAGCCAATAAAAGATGGCTTGAAAAAACAGTATATAGTTTTTGTGGACATTTATAATTAGATTTATTTAAAATAAAATACATAATTCATTTTTCTAAAGAATGTTAAAGTGTATTCTATAGAAAATATAGTTTGTTTTCAAAACATCCAGTCATTGGCGCATCGTGTACACAACAAAATATATTTTTGGTTTAATTAGCTTTTATTTTGATGTTAAACATAAAGAAAAAATAAGATAAAGGAAAAATAAGAAATCCATCAAGGAAATTGTAAAATGGGATTTTACCCGAAAAAAATACTTTTGAAAACATAAAATAAAAGATTGGACAAGAATAGAGAATTTTCAAGATCTATAATTGAGCTATTTGGATACGACTCCTAATTATTGTGGGCAATGTAAGATTATCAAGTTTAAAAATTTAGATCCATATGGACGCTTTATAATTGTTTATCCTGAAAATATATTTACACTCGAGCAATATAACACATCCACAAATCTGGGTGAGTGAATTATCGTCGAGACTCATATTGGTCGACTGTTCCTATCGGTTTCTCTCAATAATTCTTTAGAGACTGTTTTTTAGTACATATTTATTATTCAGATGTATTTATTTATTTTATATTAAAATACATATAATACTAAAAAAAAAACATTTTTATTACGTTATCCATTTTTCACGATTATAGTTAAAAATAAACATGGATACAAGCGCAGGAACATATTTGAAGTCAATAATTGGAATAAAAATATCATTACCGTTACTTCGGTTTTTCTGGTGTTTTTGACACTTTTTCACGACACTGAATAACGAACGCGTCGCATTTAAAGGGGTTAAATTATTGTACATATATTAAAAATATAAAATATGATTTCATAGCAATAATCAAATTTGACGATTTAAGGAACCGACGTCGCAATTAATTACCCCCGTTTCGATATAAACCGTAGCGTTTCTCGCGACACGTATTTCGTAAATATATTGTCAAATGCGCATGGTCGGCAAAGAATGTGTTATGTCGCGTTAGCGGTATTTACGAAACAAGGCCTTCTTAACCTCAGTCGGTGTTGTGACGGGAGGGCGGCTGGGCGGCGCCGGCATGTTGATCTCGCGCTTCCCCAGCCGGCGGCTGGTGCAGGGCGCCAAGCTAGCGCTGGTGGCCCTGTGCCTGTGCGCGGCCCTGCAGCTGCTGACCAGGGGAGGTGGTGGGGGCGCGGGGTCGGGAGTCGGGCCCCCCGCCGTGGTGTCGCGGCTGGAGCGGCTGGTGGCGGCGGACGAGGCGCTGCAGCTGGCGGCGCTGGGCGCGCTGGGGGGCGGCGCACCTGCCCGAGGCCGAGCGCGCTCGCGGCGAGGACGACTACCGCCGCATCGCACTCAACCAGCGCCTCAGCGATCGCATCCCCTACAACCGGACTCTCAAAGGTCAGCCTCTTCCGGAACCGAACTGGTTTATTTCGTTTCGTCCCGTTGTTTACCTATGTTGACGTTTGAAAAAAAAAACAAAAGAACGCCGATATACGAAATATGCGGTTATTTTGCCGGATTTGTTTTTAACGACGAGGAAGTTCTTTGACATTAATGATGACCTCGACCTCGAGCACCTCGCGCTTTGGAATCTGATGAAAAATGCATTTTCCGCGTTATTATTTTGAGGAGCACCCCGAAACGTGGCATAATATCTGAACGCTTTTGAATGAAATCCTAATTTCACCACCGGATGCCAATTCGTAGTCTTTGCAATTCGTCCGTAGTGGGAAGAATGGCTTCGAAGTTATCTCTAAACAAATCCATCGAGGGAAATATTGATGAGAATACTAAAAACTATGACAAAAATAATCTCTGCGACGTATATGTTGAGGAATCTAGGGCAATGATTAAATTTTAGCTTCGAGTAAATTCCAAAAGAGCTTATTCGTCGAACTTTGCGCAATTTAGCGAGAAACTTTTCTGGCTCCTCGGAGTATTTTTTATCAGGAGATAGACTCTTATATTTAAAAAAATGGACTAAAAAATCGACTCGCATATTTAAATGTCAAGGCAAACTTCGCGCATTTGTATTCAAATTGCAACACCGATGTCGAAAACGACAATAAAAATCTCTTCAATCGCAGAATAATCGAAAAATAAAAATGCTACTTTTCCCTATTCGTTTAAATTTCTTCGGACGTTTCTCGAGTTATTAATTAAATCTTGGGACATTTAAATATAGATTAAACTGCCGATAAAATGCAGGAAGTGGATAGAAATGGATCTATATAACGCCTTCTGCCAAAAACGACTCGACTATGATTTACTATTGCATCGAACGTCGCGTCGACCTTTCAAATTTAACTTTCATTTTTCATAGTTATCGACACCTTTATGAAGATGCATTTAAAATGCTTTCGAACTAAGCAATAATGAAAAATTACTTTACAGTCAGTCCTCGACTTCCGCGATTAATTGCTTTCTAATGTTTTCGCGCAAGTCGAAGAAAGCACCAAATTTAGCATTTTTGGCGAAAAATATGTTTCAGTTTGAAAAGGTAAAAATGCTGTTCAAGTAAGAAAAAAAATATCCGATGTGTATGGAGAAGATGTATTGACAGAACGCCAGTGCCAAAACTGGTTTGCAAAATTTTGATGTTGAAGATGCACCACGTTCTGGAAGGCCAGTTAAATCTGATGAAGACACAATAAAGGCATTAATTCATGCAAAACCAGTGAATAACCGTGATCGCTGAGAGATTAAATTTATCGAATTTGACCAATCATGATCATTTGAAATGCCTAGGTTTAATCTCAAAGCTCGACATGTGGGTTCCTCGTGTTCTTACGGAAAGAAATGTGTGCCGTCGCGTTGACGTCTGTGATTTGCTTCTCAAACGTCAAGAAAATCCATTTTTGAAGCGCATCATCACGTTGTAGACAACACAAAAATGGGTTGTCTACAACAATGTTAAACGCAAGAGACCACGGAGTAAAAAAGATGAACCGGCCCAAAGCACTTCGAATGTCGATGTTCATCAAAAAAAGGTGATGCTATCTGTTCGGTAGGACTTCAAAGGAATCGGTTTTTTTTAGCTTCTGCCGGAAAAGACAACGATCAATTCTGAAGTGTACTGTCATCAGGTGGACAAATTGAATGATTCACTTAAACAAAAAAGATCAGAATTGATCAATAGAAAAGGTGAAGTGTTCCACCGAGATAATGCGAGACCTCATACAAGTTTGTTAACTCGTCAAAAGCTTTTACAGCTTGGATGGGATATACTTCTAGTTATTATTTGTTCCGGTCTGTACAAATTTAATCTCTAAAAATTTTAGACGGTAAAACCTTTACTTCGAATGAGGTCAAAAATCACCTGGATCAGTTTTTTGCCAGCAGAGAACAAAAATTTTGTGAGCGTGGAATCATGCTACTGCCAGAAAGATGGCAAAAGTTATTGGATCAGAATGAACAATATATAATTCAATAAAATATTCATTCACTATAAGAAAATCGTCTTTCATTTTCATAAAAAAAAAAACGAAATTACTTTCCGAACAACCTTATACTTCAAATATCGGTCCAGTGTTAACTGCCTTTAGCCCTTTTCTTTTATTCATAAATTAAAGTGTGGCATGCAATATCATTATTCACTGCTTTTGTAATTTTCGCGTTTTAAAAATCGCCTAAGTCGAGGACTGACTGTATTTTAAACAAGATTAGATTAGTTATATTAAATCGTACTGCATATTAGTCGAAATCGTTTACTACACACCGGAAATATGACGACGGTCCCCTCCGTTGACTCGGTCTCCTCCAAGAAATTCACGTCAGCATGTCAAGAAGTCGAGCATGATTCCTCGTTTCAAATCTCCTATGCATATCGAAACGTATAATAAAGTATTTATAAAGTTATGTGTGACGGGAGAGATGATTTTTTTTGCACGGAAATGCAGAATAGAAAGCTTTGACTAAAAATGTGCAAATCGACCATCCAACTCGTGATTAGTTATTATTTATTTTCTATATATTTTATAAACTCATCGAAATCGATATATACATTTTTGGGAAAAACTGACATAATTGTTTTTTTTCGTATACACCAGGGGTGAGCAACCCGCGGCCCGCGGGCCGCATGCGGCCCGCCAAGCTTTCTTGCGCGTGCTTCAATGATTATACATTTTGACTTTTAAAAATTCCTACATTGTCGCAACCTAATTGTACCTTAGGCTTGTTAACTTAATTTTTGAAAATGATGTTGAAATCATTGATAGGCACTGATGCCATGCTTTATTTATCTGATTTAATGTGATGATTTTAGTCCAGCTACTGCCATAATTTCCAAAAAATTAAGCTTCGACATTTTTTAGATTTTAAATTGACGCTAATTACGCTTTTTAGATGTAGAAAGAAAATATACATACATTATGTATAACTCATTAAATATATTTTTTACGTTTTTAAAGGAACTGAAAAAAGTAATGAAGGAAACGTAAAAGTTTGCATTTGATTTGTAACAAGTTGTATTTGATTTTGGAATATACATTTTGATTTTGTAAAGGATGCATTTGATTTGAAAAAAGATGCATTTGATTGGAAAAAAGGCGTATTTGACGTTAAAAAAACCGTATCTGCAACATAGACCAATTGATGGCAAAGAAGAAATGCTGAATTTTTCATTATATATTTTTTTTTCATATATCTTTCGCTGTTTTTTGATAGTATTTTTATTAAAGAGTGTTTTATTTTTGTAATTTTATATACTTTAATTAATTTTGGTTAATTTTGTTAATAAAGACATAATTTGAGTTCTTTATTCAATTTTTGTATTATTATAAATTTCTAACGTGCACAACATTTTCAAATTTGTAAATGGCCCGTTGTCAAAAAAGGTTGCTAACCCCTGGTATACACCTTGGCCGCGTGTAACACAGGTTTATACAACACGGTTGATGATTACTGGCATTTTTTGTACAACACGCTTCTTTCTATTACACAATTTAAAAAAGAGTATGATTTTCATAATAAAAAATAATATTTCAATTTTTTACGTAAAATGAAAAAGTTTCGTTTTACTCTATGTATGAAAAAGCTAAACTTGGTTCGCATAAAACAGGATGTAGTGTATTTTATTATTTATCACCGTAATGAGTACCAAAAATTAGTAAAACTATATTTTTCCATAGCTTTCATGTTCAAGCTCAGGGTATTTTTCGTGATTCTGTGAAGGTTGATATTTTGAATATATGATTAATTAATCCAAGAACAGATTTATAAATGAAACGATTATTATCAAGATAAATGCTTCCATCTTTATGGATAATAAATAAAGCACTACTGTTCACGAGATATCTGACCAGAATTTTTTGGGTCTTCGACACGTGGCGTAAAAAAAATATAGAAAATATATTTCAAATATACATAAAAAAACGTAACGCAAATAGCGGGAAAATGTGAATTCCGGGCACGTAAAAACGGAGTGTCATTGTATTTCAAACCATTCTAACATACTGAAAAAAAATATATATTAATCTTCTAGAAAATATATAATCAGTTAGATCATGTTAAATTAACCACCTATGAAATCTATGAATTCTGTGATTTTTTTATGAGACTGGCCAGGGGGGGATGGGTGTAACTGTGAGAGAGTCATTGCTCCCGCATCCTTAGAATCTTTTTTTAAGCTTTATATCGGTGAGTGGCGCTTTGGATTTTTTCTGTCATGCCATCCATCTATCGTCAAATATATCATAAAAAAGCCGAATCGATCGTTCATTTGATAACTCGTTACGTTCATCGTCCTCCTTTATGAAGCATGATGAGAAAATGAATTATTTTTTCCTCAACCTATCAAAAAAGCCGTATACCCATATGCGAGAACTCGCAAATTACTTGATTAAACAAAAATGGGGGTCATAATTTTGCCTCAATCGATCATTTTCGTAATTTATGATCATAATTTAACATAATCGATATAATAATTACCGAAGTGTTACACAAAATTTATGTGTTGTACATGCAAATGCTGTACAACATTGCAAACAACTTTGAGTTATTAAATAATCTGGTCACTCCTCATTAAATCGGTTGGTCAATAACGCCGAGCAAATGAAACTACGAGCTTCTCCTAACCAAGCCCAGCTGATCAAACAAATTACACTCTGTGGATTCAATAAAAATACATTCGGTGTATGGCGAATGTCGTAATCATCCTAATATGATTAATCATTGCACAACATCGTATTTAAACAAGGGCCACGTATAAATCTGAGGCGAGTATTAGATAAACTGCGGCCGAGAGTCGAGTTGATATCAAAAGTGGCCAGACAGAAGGCGATTGATACCGTTAGAATGCCAAATACCGACACTCGCCATTGTGATGCGAGTACGAAATGGTTTTATTTTCCTCGTCGTCATCCGATATACGTACTCTGAAACGCAACGCTTTCGATCGGACCGCAGTGACCTTCTGCAGAGAAATGTCAACGACTAGAATGGCAATGAAGTGAATATGCATTGCTAAATATATTATTTCTAAACGCGCCCGAATTTTAACACGAGATTGGGTAAAACGCGAAAGGTCAACCTAATTTTTGAAATGCGTCTTAATTGGATTATTGTGTAGAAAACTTCTTGCGCACACGCATACACGATGGCGTGATTGGTTAAGGTCGATGAGCTATGATAGAGCACTTCTTATCAGAGCATAGAATCTCAATCCGTTCGCAAGAAATAATTGTGTTTATTTTTTGACACGTGGTTTTTGAGTTTTTGAGCTGCAATAAATTAGGAAATCATTTTATTGTCGTTGACGAAAAACTGAACGAGCTTTCAGATTATATCGCCGGCTAAGAATTACATGTCTGAATATTGCGAACTGCATTTAAATGGTAGAACATTTATGGATGGTTCTACGATATACACACCAAACCAACCCCCCTCCGGGGGCCGACTCTGTGAGCCAGGGAGGATTCCACAAGGGCCTTGTGCCGTGCCCATGCGGACTGTGGTTTATCGAGACGAAATGAGGAATCGGTTTCCTCCCCGCTATTCTCATGCCCGGCACCACAAGGCTTGCGATTGAGTGGAATAATGCGGATTTGCCAATTTCTTTCATCATCTAGACGCGGGGCCGACTGGCGAATCAGGATTGCGCAACCTTCGCGGGTGGGAGACAAGGGGGCCATCTGCTTAGGAAGCGCCAAACGATGCACCGTCCGTCGACGGGGATCCTCGTGGAAAGGGATTTTGTTAGTTTCCGAAGGCACAAACCGTGGTAACCAGCCCAGCATGTCGTCTCGCGGGTACTTCCCGGATTCAGTATGCTCTAGAAGGGCCCCCAACAGCTCCTACCCCGTACTCACATCTAACACCGCGTGGAGGACAATCCCATTCTGCTAGATTAAATGATAGAACAATAATTCATTCATTCATCAAAGTCACAACAGCCCTATTGTAAAGTCCTAGCCTCATCCAACACCCTTCTCCATTTTATCCAGTCTGTCGCTACGTCGCTCCATCTTCCTGTAAGTTTCAATGATGCAGTGTCCCTCTGTACACAGTCCAACCACCTCAGCCTTGATCTTCCTTTCCTCCGGAGACAGGAAGGCTCGTTAACCATCCTTGACACGTGACCCGCCCACCGGAGTCTGGCCACTCTGACAACAGCTGTGACCGGTATATCCTTGTATAGTCGGTACGGCTCCTCGTTGCTTCGGATACGTCATTCCCCATCATCGAATACGGCTCCAAATTTTCGTCTCGGAATCTTCCTCTCCAGGATATTCAGTTGTCGCTCATCTTGTTTTGTCAAAGCGCAAAATTCAGATCCGTATGTTAGGGCGGGCCTGATGAGGGTCATCTAGAGCTTGACTTCGACCGTAGATGCTTTTCTAAATCCATACTAGCACCGATTTGCCATCATGGTTCTTTTTGTAGAACAATAATAGTTATTTTTATAATTGATAACATCATCATCGGGACAATCGATACAGAATAAGCTTATTGTCTTTGCCATGCAGATCTGAGGCGCTATTTCTTCGGGCGATGAACTCGGTTTTGCCCAATTTCCGCAAATCATGTTAAAATATCGTTGCTTTTCATATTTTGTGTGATTTTGGGTTTATTATATATAATAAATCGGTAGCCTCATGTCTGAAGATCGTGTCCATTCTTGAAGTGGCTCTTGATTATTATTCTTCATCTCGCAACGCAGTCACTATGGTCGCTCTAGCTAGCAGATGGGGCCCCTGCCCCTTCCCTGTGTTCTTGTACATGTACGAGATATTCAATGTATCGATAAATCCTTTCGAGGCATATGACCGAGAATATGTCTCTTTTATGATTCCGATTTTTCTGGACAGAAATGTTTATGCATTTAACACTATTCATATCATATTCTTCTTTATGGTCGACTTTTGTAAAAATGGATGATACCGTGGATTTTTTACCATTGTATGCAATGCCTTCTTATTTCTGGTTCGGAGTAATTCGCAGATAAATACCATAGATGGATAAACTCTTCAACTATCTCCAGATTCGGAAAATTATTTGATCTGAATAACTTATTGCATGCGGCCTCGACTTTCGCACATAATTGGTTTTTGAAAGTGTGTGCGAATGTTGAATGTTCGAAAGTAGAGGTATGAAGAAAAACATTACAAAGCAATGTCAATCGGTTTTTAAAACGTTAATGTCCAGGAACAACTGATTCTTCCTTCGATAAGAATGTACGATTGGACATCCTTTTCAAAATATTCTCCATATATAATTTTTGCAGTATCTCTATCTGCATCAGCCGATTCTCCAGTGAATTTAAAATGTTGTAAATAATACCTCATCTTAAATGTGTCAGACTAGCCATTGCTTGCTTGAAACACAGTTTTAGAATCGTCTTTTAATTTAGTCTTCCAATCTTCATGTAAACTAAAACCTTAAATAATTGAAAAACTCAGCGGGACGCGTAGATCGTGCTCATGTTTCATGATTATGCTGTTTATTATCCTTGTTATATTAATTTCGAGTCCTAGTTTCTGACTTTCTTCTTTCTACTTCTCTTTTGAGACTCGGCGTTTTCTCTCTTTTCATTATATACTTCTCTGTCTCACCTCTTTAAGCACTGATTTTACTATATGCAGATCATATCTACCGCACATTGTTGGACTTACCTCTGCCCTTCAGAACACCCTAAGAACAACAGTAATTGACTTCGTATTCCAAGGATGGGTTGACCCAATAGCTTTTGAGAGGGACGGGTCCTTTTTTATGCGGACCAACGTCTCATACCTTAGCGCCAAGAACTAGAAACAGCCGCCGGGTTTGTGTCATTGCTTCCATCCGAACGAGTTTTCTCGTTACCCCTGCGGTTTGGGGCCTACAAGAAGTGTTAAGTTTGGAAGGTGTAATATTTGGAAAGTAAACGGCTGTATGTATTATCTCAGCATTAGCGTTTCTTTCCAAGCTTCTGTTTGACCATACTATGCCGTTCATCTCTGCACGTATGCTTTTGTATATACTGATTTCCTTCTCTTAATAAGAATGGGCCGTTTATTTTTTTTTAGGGCCGGGAAATCATTCAATGATTTGTTCCAATGTTTTACAATCCCATTAGGGTTCGGTTGTTAGTCTCTTTGGGTTTAACGTCCATGAATTCTATATAGGAGGGTCTGTCGCGCTATAGGAGGGTTGACTGTGTTTATGTATGAAAAAAATATTTTGAATTGTTTTTCCGAAATGGTTCCGGAAATTATCTTGTTGGAAAAATTTTTACGTCGTCGATTATCATAAATTTTCATGAAAAATCAGTTGATATGTCATATAGCTCATCGACATCGAATGATAAAACAGATAATCATAAACATTTTCGTGATTTTATCTCGCGCAAATCTTATCTGTTCGCGCTGTCATCAACCCAATTTGATCAATCGAAATCAAATGCTCAGGTAAATATGCGGAATTTTCCTTATTCTGAATAAATCTCCATTTATTCATAAACATGAATTGTGTCCCCTTTAAAATACTTGGATACATCATTCACTTGAACCAGCGCTTTTCCAACCTTCGATGCACTTCTAGAACGCAGTTTTCGGTATGGCGTTTAACTCCATCGTCGATGATTGTAATTAGTTTTCAGCCCGACTAACTGGTACACGTCTTATTAATTTTCACCACAAAAAAAATACTTATGATTGTACAGTACTTTCTATTTATGCTAGGTCAACAACTTTTATCATAACTCGCGACAACAGTCTATATGTAAATATTCTCCGAGACATTTTAAATGTAGTATCTTGCGTATCACAAACGCTTCACGGATGGATTGAGAAACGTATCTATTTTTGTGCACCCGGGCATATCTTCCAAAATCAAACTGATATATGATGGAGTATTCAACCAATTTCTGCATTTTATTATACAATTATTAACAAACAGCTTTAGTTATTAAATTAGTACGTGAGAAATTCCCTCTGTGCGAAAGTGTGCAAGTACATTCAAGCGAATTGGTCCAAACAAAATTACCACGATTCAAATTACTCCATGGGAAAAGATCTGCTTTCATGTTAAGTATTCATAAATTCGGATCTACAGTGGTAGCTCGAATACATTAAATGGTGCCCCGTTAAGTCCTCGATCGCCTGAATTTCAGAAAGCTTTGAAGTGACCTCCGACACAGATTTAAACCTGAGAGAGTTTTGGAAAAATCATATATCCTGGCAGGAAATTTCCTACTGAACAATGGACGCTGCTTGGAGGAATTTGTGCCCAGAAGCAGTGACTAAAAAGGACTTTGAAGCTGTGCTTATAATGAAGGATGTTGTCTCTTTTGAAAAGTCCATCGGTCTGAATGTGAGTAATGGTGATGTAAAGAAATTAGTGAAGTAGCAGAAGTAAGAGCTGACCGTTAAGTAGCTACACGAACTTGAGAAAGATGGGCAAACTACAAAGATAAATACACTCTTCAGTCTCGGAGGAGGAAAAGAAAATTTTACCAATGGGTGGATATCAAAAATTAGGCAGAAAAGTAACACTCCAACAAAGTTCAAATAAGTCGTAATAACATTGTTTAGGATGTAGAAGGCAGAAGCAACGTTGATGATCCTCAACCAGGTCTAAGTACAGAAAAGACATGGTCAACCCTCTAATAGCATTCCCTGTTATATATCGGCGTGTGCTGCAATTCCTCCCGTAGTGCTTTCTTTTATATTTTATTTTTTATAAAAAAATCGTTTGGTATACGTCCTTTTATGTATATGATCAAGGATCAACAACGGATTAAGGACGTATATTGAGGTACCGCTGTATGTGAATATATTCAATTGTTCCGAAAGAGATCCATTATTTAGCAACAACGTTCTTTGGGTTCAGTTTTAATCCAAATACTGTAAACTGCTAATTTTTTCTAGGTATTTTTTTATTATGTTTTTGTTAACCGATCCGTCACGGCAGCTCAAAAACAACCGAGTCGTTCGATGTCTATCAGAGACCCCGGGTATTTTAAGTCAAGATTTTGATGAAGACTAAAAATAGTTATTCATGATATGCTTCATAGTTTGGTCAAAATTTTGGATTTTTTAACTAATCAATATGACGCGTATTCGGTGATGTCTCACAACAGACTAAGTACATACGTCGCCTATTGAATTCTCGCGGCATGTGTCACTAGTATGTTTCACTTGCTCTTGGCACGTCGTACCGGATGCGAGCGAAAAAATATTGCGCCCGTGGCAACGGAATCAAATATTGTTATATTTTCCCCAATTGCGAACAATAAAGGTCAATAATTATTCTTAATATTTATTCTTTAGACTTTTACAAAAACAAAAAAATGTGACCCCATCGGCACGACTAGCACAGCACGGCTCAACTATACTTTTCGTTATACAAATCATTTTTCGTAATTAAGAAATGGAGAAACCCGGAACCAACGTTTTAGACATTGTATGTTATTTTTCTCCGATTCAACGCAACCAAGACCACAAAAACTATTAACGAAGTTTATGGACGAGACGGGACAGAAGCGTCGTAAATCGATATCGACAGTAAAGAACAGGCAGGTCAGCTGTCGAGTAGAGAATTTTGACGTATATGGAATAAATTGTCATGGGAGACATTACAGCAGATGTTCATTGTCAACAACTAGAAAGATTAAATCAAATACTACAAGTCAAACGTCCGAATTTATTCAATAGAAAGGGAATTATACTTCAACACGACAACGCACGTGCTCACAAAGCGAAAATAACAAATGAAAGTGTTACTTCATCTGCCATACTCATCATCAGACCTGCAGATTATTTCTTGTTGTTTCATGACACCTAATTTTTTCATGACAGGAATTGAAAAATTATCAAATAAATGAGATTTATTTATAAACAATGAGGAAAATTGCTAAAATTAAAAATAATTTCTTTCCGTACAACCAATTATATAATAAATTACGAAAAAATTCATCGTTTTGGATCATGTTCTCAAATTCAAAAATAATATTTTAAAATTACCACATCCATTTTTTTATTATACTATTATATTTTTTTATTATTCACACAATGGTGATTTATATTGAATTCTATTAAATTTTTGTAAATGAACGGATGTTACTTTTTTTTAGTAATTCGTCAGGTTTCTGACAAACATAATGGTCCATCTACCGCAAACAACATCAGTGGTAATGGTTGATGGGCGATGAGTTATTATATCGAATTAAAATCCGGAAGAATTACGCAATTCCGTGTTATATACTTTTTTGCAAAATTATACAACAATCGCCATTATGGTGGTTTAATTCAACTGTGCGAAGAACGAAAGTGAACGTTATTTTTTTCTTATAATTTTATCAAAACTAAGCGCTGTGTGTCATTTATTGATGTTTCATCGAAATATCTATTTTTTCATTAAGATAACAAATTATCAGACCTCATTTATATCAGCAGATGGATAAATTGAAATAGATAATTATCTGTAGTGTTTATCAACTATTTTTTTGGCTATTATTATTATTATAATAATAATTAATTCGTATCTAATAACCGTTACGAATCTCTGAAACATTCGAGAACTACACGATAGTAATAGTCGTTACTGTCTGAAAAATATTTTTATGTTAATCGTTTTTCGTGCTATTGTAATTTTTACAGTAATAAAATAAGTATTTGTACTCTTAAAAAAAAAACTATAAAAATATAACGCTAATACATGTTTGCATTTTAATTCCTTTATCTTTATTGCAAAACGGTTTAAATAATAAACTGTTCGCTTTAATTTATTAATTTTAATAGCTTTTTATATAACGATAAGAGATATCTTGAGTCAATAAGTAGCGTACATTGTCTACGTAGTGGAATTTAAACGAAATGTTACAATTGTTTCAGATTACCGAGATCCAAAATGTGCTGACGTTCAATACGAAGACGATTTACCCGATGCTTCCGTCATAATTGTGTTTCACGAAGAGCCCTATTCCGTATTATTGAGGACCGTATGGAGCGTCGTAAATACAGGCGGGCGATATTTAAAAGAGATTGTTCTCGTCGACGACTTTTCAACGACACCCGATCTGAAAGAAAAGTTAGATTACTATATTAAATCGAGATTGCCGACGGATCTAGTCAAGATTGTTAGATTGAAAGAACGGTAATTAATATACGTATATACATGATTGATATATTCGTTGTGTAATATTTGTTTATTTTGATAAATTTAGATCCGGATTGATTCGCGCTCGTTTGGCTGGAGCTCGTGTGGCTCGTGGAACCGTTTTGGTATTTTTAGATGCACATTGTGAAGGAGTTAGAGATTGGTTGCGACCATTGCTGCAACGCGTCAAGGAAGACCGACGCGCCGTCTTGGTGCCAATAATCGACGTTATAGATAGTAATACATTCTATTATAGCACAGCTGGATATTCGTTTCAGGTTAATTTTATCTCAATGAATATAAATAAGTAGTTATATGTCATTGTAATGTTATTTTCATCGATGCAGGTCGGCGGTTTTATATTCTCTGGTCATTTCACGTGGATTCCGATAAGCGAAGCTGAGATACAGCGTAGAGGATCTGACATAGCACCGACGAGGTTATTGAATTTCTGATTTGTTTGCGTTGATGATTTTTTTATTTTTATTGAAGTTTTATCTGTATTAGATCACCAACGATGGCCGGTGGATTGTTTGCTATAGAACGCAACTATTTCTGGGAGATTGGATCATACGATGAGCAAATGGACGGATGGGGCGGAGAAAATCTTGAAATGAGCTTTAGGATCTGGCAATGTATGTATTTCATATTAATATAAATGCATTATATAATATTCATAAGGTTGAGTCATAAATTAATCTTAATTTTTTATCAGATATACATTTTGCTTTTATAAAAAAATATTATTAATACATAAAGTATACCCGATGAAAATGATTTTTTGATCATTGATCGTCAATGATTAATAAAAATCTTTTGATTTCGATATAAAATAGATATTTCTGCGTCTATTCCTGCTGTATTGTTTCTTTTAATCGTTACAGTTTATCACAATTGTGCCATTATTGTCTGGCAATATCTTAGAATTGTATAATGCAGGGTTTCCTAAACTTTTTCTCCAATGTAACACTTGGCAAATCCTGAAATTTAAATGGAATACTTTCATAATAGTAAAAATGAAAAAAAAACCTATTATTAAAACACGTTTTTTTAATAAAAATCATATACAAATATGAGTAAATTAAACTCGTAATGACTTTGATGATTTTGAGTCTTCGAATCGCAAATCTTCCTGATATCAGGCACAATATTGGTGATCTGAATTCTTATACCTGGTATGGTGTTAAGCCTGTTCCTACAACTTACAGCAAAATGAGAAAATCATGCCCCTTATTTTGACATATTGGGATATTCTTCTGACACAATCGCCAAAATTATTTAACGGCAGATCTTTGTATTTACGTTTCAAATCAGTCACTAATAGAATCAATTAAATTTTCATTATCACTTGCGCTTAAGCCTAGTGGTAGAGAAAGTACCTAGTGGAAATTGTCACAGAAAATGCATTCAAAACTCAGAAATCGTCCTTACTAGTCAGTAAATATTGCAAAAAATTGTTCCAAGCTTCTTCATATATTTCAAAATTTAGTTCATTCAAACATTTATATTATGCAAGAAAACAATCAAAGTTATTAGATTCACTCGATGAAATCCACAAAATTTTAAATAAACTTGATTTTAAACATTAGTAGAGATTGACCATCATCTGACCATCGTCATAACCTATCAATATGAAGTAGAGAAGTAGATGTTTAAATGTGTTGCAGCGTATTTTCGCAGAATACCTATTCAGGTTCCCTGGAACATAGTTTGGGAAATACTGGTATAATGAATAGTTCTTTACAATCCCACTAATTCAAAGAAAATGACCTTTGGCCGCTAAGTTCAGTTTCGGCGTTGCCAGTAGTACCTATCTTTTAGAAAGCCACTGTTTTTACGACATTAGTTCAAGTACATAACGCACTTCTCATCTTCTGTCACGAGATGTTGAAGAAATGTTGAATTTATCTATATTTTTACTAATTCTTGACACATTCGAAACTTTGAACATTTGCTATCATCAATTAAATGATGCGGTACTAGGTGTTATAATAACACCTGAATTTCCACTTTCACTACCTCCTAAATTCGAGGATTATTTTTTATGTCAAAATTTCCACTTCGAAGTTCTTTGAACCATTTCCGACACTATCGAATAGAATGTCATGCATGTAAATGTCACTTTTTTGTCGCCGTCTTTGCTTTCGTTTTTTTAAGCAATTTCGTAAAAATTTATTCCATCTTATGTTCAGCTCATCATTTCCTTCCTAATAAAATTTGCTGAGTTTGGACTGGAAGAACTCTTTTAATTTTTTTTTAATCACTCTTGACGTATCTGGTCTCGCATGGTTGAATAAAGGAATGACAGGTTTGTGATTGCCGAGTGCAAGACACATTTCATGGAGTTTCTCTTGTAGTCATTTCAGCTGCCGAATGTGTGTAACAGCAGTAATTGTTAAATTTGATTTTAACAACTCATGAGTCTGCGGACGGTTGGCTGGGCTGGTTGGCTGCGATCATTATAAGATCGGTGTCGGGAATAAATTGCCATACGAAGGACTAGAGGAGAGTCTCCAGAGTCGTCATGGCGAAGTAACGCAGGAGCGTGTTCACGCTGCAACTGCGGGCGGAGGAGTGCGCAGGGGAAGCATGGTAGATTTCCGGAGACGTCGTGTGGTGTTGCCTTAGCACAACACGGCGTTAGTCCAAACACGTGGAATAACCACCACAGATCCAATTTCTAACTGCCTGATCGCTTATTAGTCTTTCATATTATTGTTTTATTTCCAAAGCATCATGTCAATAGATTAACTGAGTCCTTGTCTTTTTTAATCAGTGTTATGGTTTATAGGTAACATGCATATTATTTTGATAATGTAAGATATCTGCAATAGATAGAAGTAGTCGGATAGGTGTCCGACGAGAACTATGTATTCAGGGAATTCTTTACAACACTGGCCGGGGGGTATGTAAGAGGAAGAGACTAGTGTCACTAACCAGTGTCGTGGTTTGACACTGGGGGGAATATTAGTGTCCCCTTGCATCTTTAGAAACTTTATACGACTGAATGGCGCTTTGGAATCTTTCTGTTTTGCCATCCTTTCATCGTAGTCAGATAAATAAATAATAAAATCAAAAACTTGTTTGTCCCATTGACTCATTGGATACAAGGAATTCACCCAAATCCACTGAAAGTTATTTATGACTCAACCTAATATATGTTGAATATATTATATTTTAGGCGGCGGTATATTGGAGACAATTCCGTGCTCAAGAGTAGGACACGTGTTTCGTGATTTTCATCCGTATAAATTTCCGGACGATCGTGATACACACGGTACGTATATTATAAATAGCGAACAATAAATCTAATGTGTTATAATTTTTTTTATTTATTTATTTAAGGCATCAACACAGCAAGACTCGCTCTAGTATGGATGGACGAATATTCAAAGAATTTTTTCGATCACCGCAAAGATTTAGAGGTATATTCGACGCTATGCATAATTTTACAATTGGTTTCTTCATATTTTTTACTGATTAGCAATGGAATTAGAGTCATAAAAGTATACGACTTGTTGTTTAATGGCAGCTATCTCAGCATAGCGGTTTATTAGACGTCAATTTCATTGTCATCTCTTATGTCACGGTTCAAATTAAACATATTATGATAATGAAATGAAGTTTTTTCTTGTTTGGTATATTCTGAACATTGAAACTTGCCGATATTAGCTCAATTATCTGTTGATGGATTTTTTTTTATCCGGATTTTCGGTCCAGTTGCGAATGTTGGTGCGAACATACATATAATATCATCAATCATCATCCCTATCACTAACAGTTCTATATGTACGACTCTTTTTCAAGATCGGTTGTGAATTTTCGTCATCAAAGGACTCTGGAGTATTTTCGGATTGTCTCTTTTTAGTGTATACAGTAAACCCCCCTATAACGTACATTCCTATAACGCCCCCCTCCCCCCCTATAACGTTTGCAGCAGTTTTTTTCTATAACGTCAAACCCCCCCTATAACGTACATATTTTAAAACGCTAAATAGAATTTTCATAAAAAATTTTATAAAATTAACTAATAAAATGTCGTGTTGATATTCCCTGTCCGCAAGTTGCGGGAAGATTACGTCAGCCAAAATACGAAAGGATATTACTCATCACGCGAGTCAAGTCATTTGCGCTTGTAAACAAGTAAAAACGTAAAAAAAAGAAAAATGAAAATGTTTAATGCGCTGATCTCCTTATCAAAAAATAAAATTACCCCCCTATAACGTGGAACCTATCTTGATGTTATAGGGAGGTTTACTGTACGCCTTTACATATTTCGTGAGGGGCATAAATATTTTATAATTCCCTCTATATTTCTTCCCACTTCTTGATATTTTCAAAATAATAAAATCCTTCGCCACAATTAATTTTTGGTATCCATCTTCTATTGCTGGTATAACATTTTCTCCAGTGACTCCTTCTGGCTAAGGCTTTTCCAGCTAGCCATTAAAATTTATTCCTTTATTTCTTTAATGGATGCAGAAGCCATATCGACACAATTTCGAATAGAAATTATTAGATAGTTATTTTTTGGTATATAGGGTGATTAGTGAATCTTTTATTATTTGACGATGGCTTATAATAATCTTATACACAATATTTATATTCAATTTTTTAAATTTTAGAATAATCCCGATATCGGAGATATTACTCATCGAAAAATATTGAGAGAGAAATTAAATTGCAAATCGTTTGAATGGTATTTGAACAATGTTTATCCGGAAAAATTTGTCCCCGGTAAA
Source organism: Philopotamus ludificatus (assembly GCA_022495035.1). Classification (NCBI taxonomy): domain Eukaryota; kingdom Metazoa; phylum Arthropoda; class Insecta; order Trichoptera; family Philopotamidae; genus Philopotamus; species Philopotamus ludificatus. Next base: position 2,158 of record JAGXCT010035826.1, on the reverse strand, counting down.
GATGTTCAAGGATATGGAAGATTTTCGAATACGCACTCGAATCTCTGCATCGACGGTCTCGGTCGAGAAGAACAATCTCTCGGCGCTTTAGGAGTGTACTCATGTCATCCGACCCTGCAATATTCGCAACATTTCAGTCTGACGCACAAAGGCGAACTGAGAACCGAAGAAAAATGTGCACAAATTCAATTCAAACGGTAAATTAATCTTTATATATCTAATTAATTTAGTATTAATTTATTATTTGAATTTAGAGAGGATAGCGGTGCTCGTCCCGTCATTATGTCCGAATGTCACGGAAAGCAAAAGGATCAAGAATGGGAACTGTTAAAGACTGATCAGATTAGACATGTACAAACGAACCTCTGCTTAGACACAAGAGGACTGACGACCGGTGATGATCTCGCCGCTACCACGTGTGATGAGCATTCACTCACTCAACAGTGGGCCATAGAGCTCAACGAAGGAAACAATTTCGGAAACGCCAAATCCACACTCGGTATTGCTTTATGTCGTTTACGTGTTCGTTTTGTCGAGTTTATGTTTGATTTATCATTTTTATTGTGTTTTAGGAATAAAAAAAGCAGTTTTTGGAAAGCCGGCTAGTAAAAATGATATTAACCGGCGGAGAATATCTTTGAATTCGTCATCAAAAAAATTTCGGGACGAAGATTTCGACGATATACTCAATACGAACGTTTTAGCTAAACCGCAGGGGTTTCCGGGAAAGTTTAGAGTCCCGGCATACGAGCAGCGCGACACCAACCATCTCAGATAACATTTTGTGATGATTTTTATCACGGAATCGAGTAATTTTTCACATTGTCATATTTCAGTGAAGCTAAATTTTTATTTATTTTTCTTTTTATTAAAACACCGCCCTAATTATTTAGACGTCGAGTTTTGATAAAAAAAAATAAACTATGCCTTTTAATAATAATGTTTACGATGTATGAGCGTTTTGTGATTGTCATATTTCATATTAATTGTAAAAAATCTCGATACTAAATTTTGATATGTCAATATATTTATATATTGAATACGGATTAGTATTTAAATTTGATATTATTAATATTATTATGAGTGTATTTGGTGCTTTTTCACGCCTGACGGTGTGTTGTCCTAGTTGTTTCCGAAGACTGATTGATTAATTATATGAAAATGTTTGAACTGTCCAATATAATGTCTCACTTTAATGATTTAACAATTAAAAAAATGCATTTACACGTTGAATTGTTAACAAAATGATTATTGATAAACATTTTTTTGTAATATATAAATTCCACATTCCGTAAAAAATATTTTGAATGGACTGTGATACGATGAATTCTATTGATCTTCATATGGCAGATGACATTTACCTCGTTCCGTAATTCTAGTATTATTATTATTATTATACACCACATCTAATCAATATCGTGCCTTACACCATGAAAATTAGAATTTAATATTTGTAGATCATCTCTGTGCAATTATACGGACTTGATTACTATTGTATGTATATATTTTGATACGTATGTTATATAGACTTTATACCGTATACTTCTTTATGTACTTAATGAATCAATTATATTAATTATATATGATCGGATGTTGATGTCGGAAATTTATTTTTAAAGTATTGTTTTTTATATGCCATTGTTTGTAATATTTTTCTATGAAAAATTATTGAATTTTACTGCCTTAATGAAAATTGACCATTTTTGTATAAATGAAAAAGAATATCGAAATTATTATATATGTACATATTTATTTTAATAAATTAATTATACAAATTATTATTATTTCATTCCTAATCTATAATTAAAACTGTTGTATGTATTAAAAATAAGATGTAGATGATAAAGATCTCTGATTTATAAGAAATTTGCACAAAAAATGTAACCGTTACATCCTGGTGTAAAGAAATGAACGGCAGCGCCCAATGAGGAAACCTAAAGTGCTCCAAGCTTTCTAGAGCATGCATCAACGCGACCTACTGCCTATAGTAGCCTTGGACTTGAGGAATAATTTCTTAAAGATGTAATGTTTATATTAAATGAGTTATTCAATGAGTCGATTGTTGTCGCGTGGCGGTGATGGCGGTTGGGCACAATCTTGGTATCGTAAATTCTACGGAGCTATGAGGAGCCAGGCCGCTATCCAGGCCAATTCGGTG